>JAVQJF010097994.1:0-133420 GCA_036023855.1 Gadopsis marmoratus | reverse complement strand
CACACCACATTCACACACCGATGGGGACACAGTTGCCATGCTGGCCTCCACCGGGGGCAACTAGGGGTTCAGTGTCTTGCCCAGGGACACTTCGACATGTGAATAGCGGGAGCTGGGATTGAACCACCAACCCTGGGGTTAATGGACAACCACACTATCCTGTCAGCCACAGCAGCCCCCATTTTTATTTGTTGTGTTTCCAAAATCATCTCCAAATCTGTTTTATTCATTCTTCGGAATTTTTCCACTATTGGATTAAGGTATTTGATGTTATTGTGGCAGGACATAAAGCAGATACTGCGTGTGTTGAAAACTCTGGTATGCACTTGTATCACCTCTGTTTACAAAGAATTTCACATGATGTAGTAGCGGCGCACAGCTATGTTGTTGCAAATCCTCAAATTAAGATTTTCCTCATTTTGCCTCATTGGCTGAGCTCTGCTCTTTTTGTTATTTATTTTATTTTTTTTATGAACATTCACCAGCCGTCACTGACAAAACACAGACATGTTTATGCAGTGAAATCCATGCATGTACAACATTGTGATCCATAACTACAGCGTGTTCTCAGAGATGGTTTTGTTATTACTACATGCTTCATACTCCTACTCTCTAAATATTCTGTTAGTCAAAATGACAGATGTGTTTGAGGTGCAACACTGTACAGTAACGTATTGCTCGGTGCAGGTGATATTTACAAATGCGATACATATTTTAAAACGTATACTGGCCAGGAATGCCATGCTAACAGCTTGTACCAGGATGTCCTTGCGAGAGCATTCCCAGTATGAAAGGGTGGTGGCTCCTTTTCAATGTCACCCGTTTGCTAGAGGTGTCCTTGTGAATGAGTGTGCTTGTGCAGTGAGGAAGTCCAAATACATTTCACCAAGTCAAAAGCCGGTTCAGAGTTACAGCAGAGACGGGGCAAGTCCTGTAGAAGACTGAGGCCAAACAAGGCAATAAATAGTCTACATGTCTTTCCAAAAACAATAAGACTAGGTGGCCCTAGTGATAGCTGGGTTATTGTCTGGTATGTGCACTTCCAAATGTTACACCGGCAATATGTTAAACCTCAGGGCAAGTCTATGGTGCAGCCTGAACATATCTCAAGGGTTTCTCAGTGGTGAATGAAGAGGCAGATCTGTCATCAGGAGCTCTATGCTGTACACCTCAACCCCCACAAACAGATCATGTGCATACGTTTTTGAGTTTGGTGTAATCCAACTGTGTTGAGGAGAAAGAAAGGTGTAGTAAATGGAGAAAAACCCCACTTTTGTCCAGACTAAAATATCTCAGCAACTATTCAGTTAAACTGTCATGAACGTATGTACAGACATTAATGGTCCCCAGAGAATGAATACCAAAGACATTGGTAATCTTATAAGCTTATCTGTAGCGCCTTCATCAGGTCAAAATGTAAATGTGTCCTAATTTGATTTATGACCAAATATCTACAAAACTAGTGATCTTCCCTCAGCTGCAGGCTGTTTAGTGCTAATTACAACTAAATGTTAACATAAAGTAAGCTGGTGCACATGGTAAACATTATACCTGCTAAACATCATGTTAGCATTGTTAACATGAGCACGTTGGCATGCTGACATTAGCATTTAGCTCAAGTACTGCCTCATGGAGCCTGGCAGTAGACTTTTGTTTGTTTTTTTGTAAAAAAAAAAATTAAAAGTAGAGTCAGCATCCAGCAATGGCTGACAATCAAACATTTCCCCCCCATACTCAAGTGCTACAGTATGCTTGTGTATATGTGACTGACTGTTTGCCTGTGTCTTTGTTTGTGTGTTAGGATATGTACAAGCAAACTGCAGACATGAAAATGTGTGTGTGGCACCATGTTTCCATTTGTGTGTTTACACTGTGTGGGCGTGGAGGTCCATGGGGTATTTCAGGAACATTAACTTGTCATTAATGAGCACCATTAGAAGCGATCGTATGTATGGTGCGCTCCAGCAGCTAGGTGCAACAAGGCACTGCAAAAGAATGCAAGCTGTAAGTCCAAGTTAATCAGCTCCTCTGCTGCTTTTCTTGGCGTTGGCCAGGCCCACCACAATGCCTCAGCCCTGGAGGACAGTGTAATTACAAGCTGCTATCTCGCTAAATAGGGCTCTTGCTCCTATGCAGAACAGTGATGACATGATTAGTGTTTTCCTGCTCATCTAGGCCTTGTGAATAGGGATGATGACAGCTGTATGTGGCTGGGGAAGCAGCGTTAGATTGTTCCTCTGTGCCTTTTTAAACACAACAACACCTACCACAGCGTGAGCCGCAGAAATGAGTGTTAGCTGACGAACAGCAATCTGTCTGCATTCCGTCATTAAGTTAAATTTGCGGTCTTTGGTATCAAAGGGTACATGATTTTTGGGGGCAAATTAAGACAAATTGTGTTGATGTTGTGCGGAGTGATGAGAGGGGGTGTGAAAGGAGGGTATCTTCGCCACGCACAAACATTTAACGTAACACAGATCGGATAGTGTTTTCTTAGTTCACTTTTTTCCCCCCGTAAGACCAACAATGAGTAAAACAACACACAAAGGTCTAAATTACATGATGAACATCTGAGTACAAATTCTTTAAACAGACCTGCAGAAATTCTATAAATTAAGCCAAATAGTTTGCCCTTGGTTTTACACCATCTTTAAAAAGTCAACCTCTTAGAATCTTCCTTTGCTCTATATT
The DNA here is from genome assembly GCA_036023855.1 of Gadopsis marmoratus. Classification (NCBI taxonomy): domain Eukaryota; kingdom Metazoa; phylum Chordata; class Actinopteri; order Centrarchiformes; family Percichthyidae; genus Gadopsis; species Gadopsis marmoratus. Next base: position 130,729 of record JAVQJF010097994.1, on the reverse strand, counting down.
TTATATCTTCTGTCAGCTTAAAAAGGAGCTTTTATGGTAAATTTTATGAGGCTTTCCATTATAAGAAGAGCTCTGTGCTACAGTATCCTGGTCCCTGACACCTGTAGAAATATTAAAGGGAACATTTCACTCCATTAAACGTGAGGCCCAGTAAGAAAATGGCGGCTTCTGTCAGAGTAAATCCTCGATGTGCAGGAAGGCCTTCACCCAGAAAGGCTTGAGCTGGGATCTGCCACAGTGTGAGTTACTGGCCCTCTCCTCTGTCCTGCAGGTGCTGGTTTGTGTAGCGGGGAGCTGGTGGGAGCTGGCAGAGGTCGTTGGAGGGGGTTCTTGTAGGGAGTGAGTGATGTTCGATCTAAGCAGCATGTACAAAGATGTCAAAAGGAAATGGTTTTGGCCTGAGCGGTGAGGAAAGAGGCTGTTAACAGTATGCTCCAATAATATTTCCATTAACAACTTCTCATTAAACTCCCTCTGTTTTAAGCTGCTAAAAGAAGCTTTAAGCTCCCTGCATTACACAGACTCCATTTCAGCGTCTTATTAAAATATAAGGGCCGGCGGTCTTTTATAATGTATAACCCTCTCTATCACATAACTTATAAAATGTTTCTAACTCATGCTTTCCTGTTGAGTGGATGAAATGTCTATTAAAGTGGTTTTACAGTATCAGTGCAGAGGTATTCCATCTCAGGCGAGATTTGCTCTTGTTATTTTTAAACTCCAGAGGTTACATCGATCCATAAATCACATGGCCCACGGTGTCTAAACGTTCCGGCTCGGTCTGCCTGTCCGATGGTGGATTTATGATCCGCGGGTGTAGCAGCGAACTCCAGCTCGGTCTCCTCTTGGCTCCCTTGTGCTCTCCTGTGCACTTGTGTACATATTTAGAAAAAGTGTGGGGCGGCTGAGTGCTGTTCTCTTGTGGGTCAGACCACCTGAGCTATCTGTTATGATGCTGCTGCACCTCTCTGGCTGCTTAATGAGATACAACACTGAAAGCTGAGCGCACATCCCTGCAGGAATCCTTTTATAGGTGGGAAGAAGCAACACTAAAAGACTTGGGTTCAGGACAACTAGATAACAGAGATAATATGCAGAGCTGAAACCCGAGGGAGGGCTGGGTGGTGGTAGAAGCTGAGCTGTAGGGTCTACACAGTATGTGCTTTCAACAAAGCTTGGCAAAGAGGTAAATGGCAATAAAGGGATTGGAGTGTACATGTTTCCCTTGCCAAGTGTTGGAAAAAAGATATTCCCTACATTGAGCGTCTGGCAACAAAGCTTTGGCTGGTGATGTCATCTCCAGGTCCACACTTTGTGTTTGTTTCACCTCCATTATATGTGAAGGTTCAACAGACCTGAATCTCTTGTGGTTTCTACCATGAGACACATTTTCCCTTGTTTGGTGTCTAGTTCAAGCCTTACAAGGCTTTAAAGCTGATCCTAATCCTAATGACTTTGGTGATTTCCTGACCTTTCCTCTAGCGCCACTGTGAGGTTCACATTTGTGGCTTTGATTGAAATGCCTTGGCAGCAACTGGATGGATTACCACAAAATTTGTCACTGTGAGCATATTAGCATGGAAACATTAACATTTTGGAACATTTTATATATTCATTTTCTTCATAGTGTGTGATGACAGTTGGACAAAAAATAAATGTTCACTGCAGTGGATCACTTGTCACGCAAGTTTCATGTATCCAATTGGATTTCATTAACTTCTGGCATGAAATGAATCTAGGAGTCACCTAAAGGCTGCAGTGATGCACAGTCGGACTCAAAAAATCACATCAAGATAAAAAGAAAACAGTGGAGGCTTAGATGATCTGCATCTTCAATCACTGCAATGTGTAAAGATTTCAACAGCTAATTCAGCAATTTCACATGTAATTCCTATGGTGGGATTCTGACCCACGGCGTCGGGAAGCATTTGTCCTTTAGTGTGTGTGTGCATGTGTGTGCGGATGTATGTTTCCTGTCAATGAAGAGTAGTCTTATTTCCTGTATGGATGTTTTTAAACTTTTCTACACAAACATTTTCATTGGCCCCAGAGCTGATTTTCACCACTAAAAGCTTGAACATGCCAACTGTTGTGTTTCCTCAGCTGGTGGATAACCTCCACTCCTCACGCATCTCTCCCTCTGCCATACGTTTCCTCCTCTGACTCCTCCTGGTCCATCTTTCAGCACTTGAATGGGCAGTCAACATGACTGACTGTGGCATACAGTCTTCGCTGTGAGTTAAAATCGAACTACGTCAAATATGATGAACAGGAAACTAAAATACATCCTGAACTAATCAATCTTTTTAGCTTCTCGAGGTTACCATTTCCTAAACCCCACCTCCAAACAGCGATTATCCAATTGTACACTTAGCAACCGTAACCAGGCACAACCTCGCCTGTCAGCTTTGAATTTCTCCACGTTAATGAGGTGTATTGAACTGAACTGAATTTAAATAGGGTAGTGTGATTTTTTTCTTTTCACCTAGCCATTACAAAATCAGAAAAACGGTTAAACAGTGTTTTCTCAAGCATGTCCGACTAACTACCTACAGTAGTAACTATTTCCAAAGTCAAGTATTTCATTAAGTAACATTGCTTTGTGGGGTTACAGTTACATAAAGATATTCCCCAGACTCATTTAAAAAAGTATTAAAAACGTTGAGTGGTAAATCTGCAGTCGTTATTTTAAACTGCACTATGTGCTGTGGATAATGGAAAGCTAGACATCTGTAGCAACAGTAACCAAGAGAGGTTGGGGTTGGCGAACAGTCATCTGCTCTTAAAGGAATAGTTTGACGTTTTGTTAAATATGCTTAACCGCTTTCTTGCTGTTACCGTTTTACGGGGAGTTATGTGGAGGACAGTAGCGCAGTAACTTTCTTATTTCCTACAGTGAATATGAGCATACTAGATTCCTTTCTCTAGCATCAAAGCGCACCTAGACACCCACCTCACCCTGTGTATGCCTCACTCCGGCTACGGCCAAGAATCCAACTACGTGGTAGGTTGGCGATGAGGAAGCCAAGGGTGAGAACAAACGGTCTGAGTGTGAGACTTTGAAGTTCCTGCATGCTCTGGAAACAGGACAAGGAATCACCTGCCATAAAGAAGTGTGCATAAGCACTGAGCTATTTGTTCTGGTGCCTGGGTGGTTATGGGTCCCCAGAGAGGGCTGGCCCGGGCCCCTGTGAGATCACATCAGTGTGGCTTGGGCAGGAGTCCACCCGGAGGTGGAACTAATGGGCCCATGTGTTCGCAGACACTTCTAAGAGCCAGATGCTGGGAAGAGAGACGTCCATCGAGTTTTTCACAACACCTCCCCTGGAGAAAAGAGAGGGAAACCCAGTCAAGCTTCACACGCATGCTGGGCATAGAAACCAGTGTATACAGACACACATAGCCTGTTCATTTGGTTTCGTAAGGTCAGGAATGCTCTTACATAAACACACACACACACACCTTTTTAGATTGTTGAGTCTACACAGAGATTGTTTCCACTCTCCCTTTTGTTGTTGCAGCACGCAAGGTGAAATGGTCTAATAAAAAGGATTCGGGGCTCACATCTATCTATTCCATATGATCTGCCTGTCCCAGTAAAAGTCACGTACAAACTCTGGTGCCTGCGGTTTGCCGTGTTATTGACGCGGTCTTGACCTCTCCGATCTGACGTCTTATTCAAAGTGGTTAATGAGTACCATCTTTCAATGTGTTTCAGCTGTCGCACCGATAATCCCCCCGCCCTGCTCCATCGGAAGGATTGTTCATGTGGATGTGACGGTCTGGACATTGCTTTGACTTCATCTCAAGTTAACACAGAATAGTAAGTCATTAGCTCATTGAATCTAATGTAACAACAAATCTGCTATGGTATGGATATGAAGCAGAGATTAGACTAGGTGTTAATAGACACCTTGTAAATCTCAAACAAAATGAGCAACACTCAGTAACACTACAAGAATTGATACTGTCAGATGCCTACAGACACAATAAAAGATGAATAATAAAGTTTAAAAAAAACAAGTTTCTCATTCTGGTCCACACTCTGCAGTCTTAATTGGTGAGGCTGTGAGAGAACTCCATGAGAAATTGAAGGGGAATGTGTCTGTCATGCTGTCCCATCCAGTCCAAACCGGAAGACTGGCGCAGTCCGGAGAACAGATAATGCGACGCCACCTTCTTCCTTTCTTGTGTATAACATCCTCGAGTTCTGTCTGGATCAAAGCAGAGACAGATCGCACACATCCGCAGTAAACCCCACAGAGTGACTATCTGGAGGCCGCCTGGGCCTCAAACAGGGTTATTGAGAGCGATTCCTCTGCGCCCGAGAGAAAAGGTTGGCTGCTGGAAGTGGTGGCGGCGCTCTGCTCGGAGGAAAAATAAGCATTAGTGAAGGAAGAGGTCAGCGAGGCCTCCATAATGATTGCTTAATAACAAAGACAGAGGTGAGAATGAGTCAGAGAATGAGAACAGGGAATAAAATGTGACTCAATCCTGATCCATTGTTTGCATTAAAAGCTATAGAACTTCCAGGGGTGGGTTAAGAAACATTTCAGTTTTAACTAAGGGGGGGCACTTCTGTAAAACAAGGGTGTTAATACTCTTGTTTAAAAGCCTGGTTCCTGGCAAGAATGAACTGTACATTATTAACTGTTACACTAGTAGTCCTTTTGTGTCTCTTTGTGGCTGTTTCACATCTTTTCTGAAGTCGTTTAATTGACTTTCCAACAAGAAATGTTAACAATCACCCAGTAGGCCTGTTCAGTAAACCATCCATGAGACTAGCAAGCAACTGCTATAACTTTCTGACTCTGGTAGGAGGACACCATGGGTGGCCAATCAAGACTCCCCCTTTGACAACGTCAAGTTCCATGTTTGATAAATATCAGGATAATTTAAAAAAGCAATAATTCCCCTTTTATACTCCAGAGATGGACAGATAAAACAAAGTTTGAATACATCTGCATTACACACTGTACTTGCATTGTTTCAATTATATAATCTAAAGCTTTTTTATTCACAGAGAATTAATTAATTAATTGCAGGTCATTTGCAGGACACATGTGTCTAGACACTGCTTATTAAGGTGCTGAAAGATGAACACCTCCCCCTGTGAGATGTACATGTATTGAGATGCACTGACACACTCTGGCAATGGGTTCGTGTCATTAGAAGTACTTGGTTTATCTACCACATGAGGACAGCTTAGCTGTTAAATTGGTCTGAACGTGGAATGCTTGTTTTCCCAAGCAAAACAAATTTGGGACCTGTTGATTTACAGGCATCGCTAGTTATCTTGCATGTACGGGCCCGTGTGTTGCATTAGACATGACTGCCCATCGCAGTTGTATTTCACGGTCCTGGTATATTTCTTTGGTTTAAAAAAAAAAAAAGCAAAAAACATCTATTTCCCATGCAGGTTTAACATTCTGTCCGCTCTTTCATCGTGGAGAAAGGAGCTGTTGTCCAGATGGGAGCAGACAGCACACGTCACTCAGGAATCTTAAACATGATTGGATGAGTACAGAATGTGAGTCAAGAGCACTGAGCTGTTTTCCTTTCCTAGCCGCAGTGGACGAGCACAATGCCAAGGGTTGGATGGTCTATGCCTCTGGTCTCTGGCCTCAGTCACTCGCAGTGGGGATCAGTACTTTCCCTTAGATGGGCCCGCAGGAATTTCTTTATACGGAAAGGTCGCCTGTTGAACATTTAATGCTGCGCACAGTGCAGTCCAACTGATGACACCAAAGTGTTGTGGCTAAGTGCAGTAACTGAGACAATAACTGAACAGATGGTTAGAAAATCGCTATGTTACTATAATTTAAAGAAGCTTAGTAGTTGAATTCATTGCCATGCTAGTGGCATGGCTTTATGGATGGCAATGTCTGTCTGTCGGTCCACCACTTTGGCCCAGACTGAAATATCTCAACAACTATCAGATGTATTACCATGAAACGCGGTACACACAAAAAATATTATACTTTCTGATTCACCTACAAATCCAGCAAACCTGAGAGTAGCAGCTAGCAGTCATTGACATCTACTGTAAGCAGAACGAAGTCTAAAATGTTCAATTGTTCTGAAGAACAGTTCTGAAGAAAAACCTTTTATTGATATAGGTTGTTAGTGAGATCATGATGTAAACAGTAGATACACATCTTCCAGCCCCACTGCCTGGCATACACCAACCAACCAATTTCCAACCAACTTAAATACTCTACACTGTGCATCACATGTGCGGCTAAACACTGAGACGAACAGCACGTGTGCAGAACACAAATGTAGTGAAAGTGCGTGTTGAAAAAGTGACACTTGGTTAACAGTACAAATTGATAGATTATCCAGAACATTTCCTGCTTGATTTGAACTCTGAAATAATAATCCTCATAATACAGCAAGAAGCCCAAGGTCACCATCCTGAAGGTGAACCTGTGTGTGTGACTTGCTGTATGTGTAAATAGATTTCCTCCTGGCTGGCGGTCTGACCCAGGTCCTCTTCCTGTGACCCTGTGGATGATTGCTGTGACGGAGATGTTTGATCCCCGCGCTGATGCTGGGCTTTTGATGGCCTCCCCACTTTGATGTCCCGACGAGATTGAATCCAACCACCCTCTGTGACACGCGTACACACAGTTGACCAAATAGCACCATCAGACATCTTATCTAAACAGGAGGTTCTATTTCCTTCTCCTCTCTTTGATCCTTGAACATTGCGATTTGTCGTATTTCTGACATTCTGCATCCACTCAGGATTATAACCCTCAAAGCTCAGAAATATTATATTTTATTATCTAGTTTTGTTATTTTATTCCAGTTTACGTAGATTTGTCTTCCTCTGAGACCGATCGATGCAATTGGGTTTTGTTTTTACTCACAGGAAATACAGAAGAAGTCATGCCCTTGCAGTAAAATAGAGGTTTTCTCCTGTAGCTCTCTCCACTGGAATTAATATACAACAGTTCTGTTTCCGGAGCGTTTGTCTTCCTGTATTAATCCGAGCAAGCGAGGAGTCTGATTTACTAGCAGCGAAGGACCACTATACTTTTACGCTGCTTTTATGTTGCGCTCTGCAGGACGGAACAACATACTGACTAATGGCAAAAGCAGAACTAAACCTCTAAAACATACAGCGTGTTGAAATGAAATTCAAAAGTTTCTGGTCATGTAGTTACAGCACATGAAGACATTTTCATTGAATTTGATTTATTGTTAATGTTAAAGCTTTGGGACCATTTTCGGGAAATATGCTTATGTGTTTTCTGGTGGAGCGATTCAGTATGAAGGTGCAGCCAGCTAGCTTAGCTTAGCACAAAGACTGGAAATGGAGAAAGGGCTAGCTCTGTCGAAGGTAACAAAATAGGCCTACCAGCACATTTACAAAGTTATAGCTTGTATAGTTTGTTTAATCCGTACAAAAGCTGAAGTCCAACGCGACTACTTTGAGCAGTTTTCTGGTAACTAGTAGAGAATCCAAGAAGTTACTGAGACTGGCAAAGAAGTAGTGTCACATGCCCCCCTGTAAAACCACCAAATATTATTTTTACACATCGTTTTCTTGCATGGCTTAAACAATCTATATAAAATAAAAGATGTTGTGGTAATCACTGACCTTGGCAGGTGTCAGCAAGAGAGCAAATAAGCATATTTCCCAAAATGTTTTTTTTTTTTGGGATATCTTAAAATCCCAATTCATTCACGGGGTTTTCAGGATATATGGTTGCTCGCGCTCTAGAAATGTTCTCAAAGCATGAATCATAATTTCTTGATGTGGTGAGCAGTAAGTCAAGTATAAATGGTCATTTATAAGTGAAAAAGGTTTACATTTTCACTCTGGAAACTAAAACGAGACATGCTGACTTCCAGGTCTACCCCATCAACATGAATGGTTTTTCTAACACTAAATCTCAACATAAGTCAGCTCTCTGTTTTCCTACATTTCTGCCTCACACTCGACCCAGAACTGTCTGGTAGCTTCTCAGAGCTCCATGCATGGGCAAGAGCAAAGAGGGAAAAATGGCGATAGAAAAGGTGATTGTGAAATGTGGGAGCGAGGAGTGTTTGGCAGGGCTCGTCTTGTTTGCTCAGTAAACCCCTGAGGCCTGTGTTTTTTCGCTGAGGGAAATGCCCTCATTGTTGGGCCCGGAGACCGTGGTTACGGGCCAGCCCGGGGCCCAGCCTGGCAGGTTGGGACAAACAACAAGATGAAGGTCAGCTAATATAGCAGTTAATTCTACTTCCTGGTCCCCATGACACCCAGGCAAGGTTTATTTGAAGATCCCAGACCCTGAAGTCACTCTGCACTTTGTTTAGTCCATGAGTATTTTTGGTCTGAGCCAACACTTTCAGATATTAATGTATTCGGATGAGAAGGAAGAGGCAGAGAAAGGAGAGGGGATACAGCCAAGCAGGGAGGAGGAATGTTCCAGATTTCCACACGTCTCTGTCTCTTTTCCATATTTTGTCTCATTTATTCTATCAGGATGAAAATGTTACATCTAAAAAAGAATTACAAATTTTCATGTCCTTGACCATTAACCCTAAGTTTTAACATAAAAAAAACACAAATGAAAGCTAAACTAATCATCTTAGGTTTCATTGATATTATAGCCCGACCTGTACTGGACAGGCCACTACTGATATCGATATGTGGGAGTCTAAAGAAACCCAAACACTACTGGCGATAAATCGTTGGTCGCATAGTTTAAAAAAATAATCTTGATATGGATCCCTTATGTTGCCTTAAACCTATTCTGCCATTTCCGTACTGAGGTGTACTTATGTACTTCTACTCAATCTACTTATCGGCCGACATGATACAGATTTATCTGTAATATGCTAATATCAAGCTCTGAGTGACATGAGCAGCAATAAATTTGAAATTGTAATCCTCAATATTTCCATCCTGATCAATTTGACAGAGGAGAGTGAACAATTAAATACTGCAGAGACGTAATTAGACTGTAAATACATTGGATGACTATTGCAGAAAAAATGCTGACCATAAATGGTTCAAAATGGTGTTTATTAATGGTATTTAAAGAAGATATTAAAGGTTGTAACTGAAGTCACATTTAAACAGCATATAAAATGCTGGTGGGGCAGGTGGGGGGGGGGGTTGGCATGGGTGAAAAATATAGTACACACCATCCAAAAGCCAAGTGGCTTAATCCTGTATGGAAATGGTAATGACAGAAAAAAAGAGTACTAACTCTGTCTGTGTGCACTCTCCTATCCAGGATGGGGCAGAGGCCTCTCTAGTGGGGCTTCTCCAGGATGCATAAGAAGAGTCTTTGTGCTCCAATATAGTAAGCCAGAAATACAGCTTTTGAACCATGTGCATTGCAAGAACGGGGTAAATGGAGAGGCAGTTTGGGAGAGAGTGAATGAGTGAGTGGGTGGGTGTGTGTGTGTTGGGGGGGGGGGGGGCTATGAATGTGTTAGTGTCAAAAGCAGAGGGTGTAATACATTTGGAGTCTGAGTTGTGTGTGTGTGCGCACAGATGTTTTTTCGGAGCGTGTTTTCGCCTGTGTGTATGCAGTGGTCACACAGTGGGCTGATATCAAGTGGCTCTTTAAGCCCTCCTTCCATCTCCAAAGGTGCTTCGCTCTTTGTTTCATGGAGCCCCATTCCCCCAGTCTGCTGAAGCCGGACTGTGAATGAAGGCTGGGAAGCACAAGAGTGCCGTCGACGGATGGGCGGGGGCAAAAAATGGAGAGCAGAAATTGCGGCACACCACCTAGTTGTGTAAATAGATTGCAGTCAAATAGGTGAAAAGTGAAAAACATTTAGCAGGGAAGGAGGGAGGTGTGGTGTGTTGGTGTCTCACATTATGTCCAAAAGTTTCCACAAAGGCAGAAGTCGAGCCAAATTCCTGAGGTTTATTTTGATAGTATTGATTGTTTGTTTGATATGTTCTGGCAGTCGTCATGCACATTTGCACGAATTGAAATTTGCTCTGCGTGTGTAAATTATTTGATTGTTTTCCCATCTTTCGAGAGAAGCAAAGCAAACAGGGCTTGGAAATACATTTAGTCAGCTGAGAAAACCGTTTTCAATTCTGTTTTAGTTGGGTGTTTAGGAGCAAACAAGACAGCATCTGTGGTGCAGCTCGAGTTTTACGGAGGGTTAAGACGATGGAGCAGGAGGCCAAGTGGGTTTCAGAAAAACAAAAGAGCGTGATTGCATATAGTTTTCCAGCTCAAAGTGGTGGTAGTAGATATCTCATGCATAAAATCAGACTTTGAATCGGACTCCGCCTTGATTGCAACGATTGAACCTCCCTGGCTAAAATGAAATGTGGTGGCATCCATTAAGTAACGTTAAATGAAGTCCTTCTGTGACGGTCGCCTCCCCTGAGGTGCAGGGCTTCGTTTGTGAATAGAGATTAGAAATGGTGGCGCTAAAGGTCCGTGGCTGCTGCGTAATGCAAATCAGTCCCTGTGATCCCCTCTGGTGTTACTCCTTCTTCCCAAACAACTAATCCACTTAAGTATCACAGGCCTCTCAGTGCTCTACCCCCAATAATTGGTTGTCTCCCTCCCTGTCTAATAAAACCCCAATCATTGTCATTAAAACATTGTTCATTTACACGGAAGTTAATGAATGTCTAGTCAATATGCTGTAATTACCTGCTAATTAGACTGTTATTGGACAATCTGAATACCGCTTTTTTCTCTTTTCCTTTCCTGTTGCAGGCTGTGTTGGGCCAGTTGATGGGGGTGTGTGAATGGGATTAGGCTGTGACGCTTCCTGTCCTACCACAGTGGTCATTTTGTCATTTGAATTCCTAGAAATAAACCCTTACGCTAGACTCTTGCAGAGTATAGAAAGCTTTTTACAGTAGTCCTGTTGGACACTTTCTTTCTAAGTTGTTTTACTAATTTGCGGGCCACTTGGGTGTAAGGACCTTGGAGCACACTGCAAGTGTCCCCACAGAGTTATAAAACACAGCTAAATGCCTGGAAGTCACCTAATCCCTGATGTGATGTTGTTTCAACATTGCAGACGGCCGCAGCGGTGTCGTAACACTTAAGCGCTTACCTTTCAGGGAAAAACAAGGGGGTAAGGAACAATGACGAAAAGGCAATAAATTCAAATCCTCCAAATGTTTTTATGGGCTCAGTCTGACAAAGAAATCAGGGCCTTTTCACTAGACATATAGAATATATGTCATGGGAGTTCAAACCATTTCACTCAACCATTTGCTGTTTCCGTTTCCTGGCAGCTGTCAGCACAGCATACAATCAAAGGACAGAGTGCCACCCTGCCACCAAAGCTAGGACAACCTCAGCATGTCGCATCGTCAGCACCGCCCTACCTGACTTTGTTTTCCGAGGAGTACTCTGACTGTTAACAGGGAGACAATGGCAGCGGCGTGACTGTGGGGATTCATCTGTGTGGAAAGTTCCATGTTGGTGCTGCTGACGGAAGCCTGGCCCCTGCACTCAGAATGCCAAAATCTTTGGTCATATCGTGTCTGTGTGTTTGTTGTTCCAGCTTCATCTTTGCACATACTGAGAGGTATGTGCACACACCCAGATCTCTTTTCGACTCCCCTGTTCCGCGCAAATCACGAGAGAAATCACAGTCCCATAGTGAGCCTGTGCAGCAGTCGGCCCTAATACGCTGGAGTGAAACTGTTGCATGTCTTGCAGGTTCTGAATGACATTGTGATCTCATTGTCAGAGAAGCCAGGTAGCCTGCATGGGCGGGCACGTCGAACATACCAAAATCTATAAGAACAATCACCCACTGGCCTCTCCATCCTTTGCTTTTTTTCCTCCATCTAACACTTAGAGCGCTTTTATGGGTAGTAATCCTGGTGGCCGTATATTAATGGAGAACACAGCTTAAACATTCAGCAGTGACTGTATAGTTGGTTGGCCCCTTTGGCGTATTTTGCACTGGGCATTGTGGGAGCAGTATATCAATACCCTGTCCTCGAGCCAAGACAGATGGAGTCTCATTTGGAGCAGGTTCAGAACTGTGTGTTTTTGTGTAAAACTCCCATAGGAATAAGTTAAGGGTTTCCACGGATGCCAAAGCCTCTCAGCTACAACAATAACATCTGCGGTTTGGATTAGACGCATTGGTGATATCACCCTTTTAGTAATATGCCTGCATTATAGCAATCTAACAGCCAGTCCTTATTGTCTGTGAAGTTTCTAGAGCCACGGGATCCAACACAAATGATGATCTGCGCTGCAGGACACGGTCGAAGTTCTTTTGGCAGCAGCCAGTGTTTTAATTCATTTACTTCTAAACTATTTTTATATATATGTATACTATTTTTTTATGTCACAGTGACAACTTCCCATTAGAGAATTCACATGTTTTCTGAGGCTGAAAAAGTTCAGCATTAAAGCGTGATAATAATCCGTTAGAAGTCAAAGTGGTGTATTATGTTTCTCCATGGTTCACAAAAGACACGTTGGTTCTAAAATTTGCAAAGAGTTCTTCTTTCCACAGTGTTACATTATTGTTGCATTGTGCGTAAAAGTGCTCCTTGAGCTGTTTATCAGTTACACTGCTCTTCAGCAGATAAAATGCTGCACATGGGTCGCTTTGGCCGCGCACTCAGCTTCCACACCTGGCTGCAGCTGACCTGTGTGGCCCGCAACGTAGCTTTTGGAGACCATTTTAACCTCTTCTGGAAACGTCCCGCCTTTTTCTGTTGCGATGGCATTCACCCCGATGGCCTGGGCTCACGCACCCTAACTATAATTTACTTTATACAATCTTTAACTCTCCCTCACCCTGACTACCTGCTATCACATGTCACTTCCCGTCTACACCTACAAACCTCTCCCTCCCCTACACATATACAATATGCTTGTACCATATGCTCCCCAAGAAGGTTGGGTCTGGGTTTTGCCTACTGGTTGTCCCGAGAATTACAGCAAAACACAGTGAAGCAGCATTTAGTTACCATGCAACACGAACCTGGAATAAGCTCCCATGTGATGTTAAGACAAACCCAGATGCTGACCACTTTTAAGTCAAAACTCTTATTGTACACTGCCTACTCCAGCCAGTAATGGATAAGCACATATCTTCTTAATTTAGCTTTTAAATAGTACATGTCTTTACCTTGCTGTATTTTGTATTACCCTGTAAAGCACATTGAATTGCCCTGGTGTACGAAATGTACTACACAAATAAAGTTGCCTTGCCTAAAGCTTTGGATCACAGTGACTTTGACAGAAAATGTTTTATATACAGAGTATGAATTAAATACTTGCTGGATCCCTGAAAGGTAGAAAGGAAGGAGTAGAGAGAATAAAAAGGTGACAGATTTGATTGACCCAGAATAATTCTGTACATGAATTATTACAAGGTACAGACGGAGGGGCAGCAGGCTTAGTCTAAATGTCCTTTTAGAGCGACTGTGTGTCATGAAAACAAATCAAACTGTGTGGCGCTTTCACTTATTAAAAAAACCTTTATTATAAACTTTAACATACCCTGTGGTGGAAACGTGGAAAAAGAGGCCACTTCATTTTACAGCTCATACCCTGGACCTTTGCTGTATTAAAGGAGCTTTCTCATACATTTTCTATGCTCTGCCTTGACTGTAGTGTAGTGTCACTAAAAGGTCATGCCCATCACCTTGGCAGTAGTTCCTAATGCATACCTTTCCAAAAAAGTCAGAAAACAGAGAAAACTAGCATGTTATGTGTTGAATCTATGAGAAGCTCGCCAGAGTGTTCTTTTATAATACATGTTGTCCAAAAAACCTCAGTGAAGTCAGTAAAATGTATTTGGCTCCTTAATTGTTTTGATCTGAAGACATGACAGACCATGAAAGCTCATCTGACATCAGTTTTGATTGCTGGATGGATCTTGGATTGGAACCCGAAACTACATTACTGTTCCCCGTGTATTTTATCATCATTTTAAAAACCTAAATGGAACTGTCTTATGGCACCCTTTGTTTTGTTCCTCAGCAACAACAATAATAACTTCAAAATAAATGCTATAATGAATTTTCCCCATTTGTCTTGCTTTGTTACGCGGTAATACTACAGCACCTTGTAATTATAAAATAGGTACTCATTAATTCAAAAAAATACTTAGTCTAATATTTCCCTCTTAGTCCGCTTAAACACAAATGTGTTTCTCCCTTATTCCCTAGTCTTTGTCTTCTTACCTTGTACTTACATACCAATAAGTATTGTATTAATACGATATAATTACACTGTAAAATGTGGACTGTAATCTAAAGTGTATCTGAAAATGTCCTGCAGTAAATGTTTGTGGATCTAACTATTTCATATGCTGCTGGCTTCTAAGAATTTTATATTACAAAGTAGCTAACAATTACAACTGACAAAACATGTGAAGTAGAAAGTACCGGTGCCTCAATTGTATTATAATCACATTGTTTGAGTAAATGCAGTCACAGTAGTTTAGATGCCGGAGTGTGATGTGTTGCCATGTTGTGAAAATAATGACACTTTTTTGACTATAGGAGAAAATAACTAAAAATGTCATCATCTGGGATCACCCTCAGTTTGGTTGTTTGTTTTTTTGTTTTTTTTTACACAGCTTTATTTCAGATGAATTAATTTTCAATTCTATCAGGCTGTTCAATAGCCAAACACGTATCAATACTTTCCATTACAGCAATCTACAATTCAATGCAAAAAAATAATAAATCAAAAAATAAAAACCACAAAAGCCACATTGTTTCATGTGTCATTAAATATATTCATTTGTGATAAACATAATATATTAGTATTACAGGACATTACACAACCATTTGCAATGGACACTGCTAAACAACATTTACAAGCCAAGGTATAAACATGAGCAGATACTTATTCAGATGTAATATTTATGGGGAGCATGAGTCTGCTAGGGAGTACCTTTCTGCAAACGCCTGCAAAACAAGTGGAAGTGTGTCGGTACAGATGTGCTGGCAGAGACTTTGTAAGTGCATTGTAGTTTACAAAGACATACAGTATGATGCACAGAGAACCGAGGCTATGCCCTTGTATTTACGTGTATTTGGGTGTGGTCCTGCATATGTGTTAATGCACTGTATGATCCTGTGTACGCGTAAACTGAGTCATAGTCGCTGTGTGTGTGATCCCCTGGGTGCTCACGTAAACATGAGACATTTCTCCGACATTCATTTATTTGTCCTTCCATTTATTAAGCCTCTAGTATTTAAAACTCTGGTTAAGTACACATGGAGATAGATCTGGTTAATGTTTAACAAAAAGAAAAGTAATACTATACAGCTATATGACATGTAGACAATCAGACATGCCTTCTTGTCGAGTACCAAGTCTTGATAATGGAGTCCAGTCCTCAAAGAGTCGCTTTGAGGTGACAAACATTTGACACAACGTGCTGAACGCACTGTACAATAAACATGTGATATTTTATCACTCCACAGGTTATTTACCCACAACACTGAATACTGTATACAAATTAAATGTGTACATAATTCACAAGCATTGTTAGCTATCAGTCAGCTACAGTAAATAGTGAGCATGCATTATGTCAGTGGTATGAGGATTGCTTGATAGGTCGATATTCTTTTTTTTTCTTCTTTTTTTTCTAATGACGTGAGTTCCCTTCATCAGTTCTCTCACTTGCAAATGTTTGGGATGTCCGACTTACATTTAGTCCTTTATTAGAATATAAACACTCAATTCTGACTCATCTGTAGTTGAACAGGGTTGTTACTGTCAACCACAAACATCAGGCCATACAGAGCAGTCATCGGTGAGGCAAGCAGGGTTTGAACTATACAGCCTTTTTGCATCAGTATGGGATTTTTTTTTTCTTTTTGGATGCCACTCTAAAAATGTGAACATATCTCATATGTTCGAAAATGTTTGTCTAGTAAAAATAAGTGCATGGTTGACAGGTCTATGCCTAGTTGATGCTACGGCACCGTCTACTAAAAATGTCTGTATGCACGTATGGTTACTTTACATTGCAGAGGTCACAACCACAACATAATGTTGATATATCAGTAAGCGCTGAGCAAAGACTTGCTTGTAATGTGAAATATGATCATTACGCAGGATGAGCGGAGGATCATTATGGCATTTTGTTCCCACGACACTAGCGGTTTCACTGAGGTAACACGCACATATGAGCAGGGAACTCCCTGGCAAAATGGCACCTATTATGTTTTCCACAGTTATGAATAATTTCACAATTTTTCACTGTCAGCTGTTGAAAAAGTTCATCCAAAGTTTGGCAAGTTACAAGAGCAATGTATCATACATGAGTGGAGTCCCTCACTGCCATGCAGTGTCTCTTCATTTAACTAGATGATGCTGTACACAGCACTGTGGAAATAGATCCTCTTCAAATACAAAAGGGTGATACACTAGATACATTGCTCTTTAAAACAACTGAACAATGGACTGTAAAAAAAACAAAAAACAGCGGCATCATGGGTAACGTAGTCAGGATGTGACATATCTGTAACACTAGGTGCAAACTCTGCAATTACACGACAAAACAAACCTTGAAAGACAAACAGAAACAGAATGAGCTCCTTCACAAAAGTTCCTAAAAATCACTAAACTCTTCGCTCCAACTCAGAGCAGCAGCACTCAGTCACTCCCCCATCTATCTTAAACTCTTCCAGTTTTGTTTTTTTTCCACTCATCCTCTCCTCTTCCTTGCATTCATCCCAGTGGAGATGTTATTTTGCCTCCACCTCGCCCTCAAATCTCTTCCTCTATCCCTCTCTCTCATCTCCAGCAACTTTTAGCACTTTCCCCTCTTGTCACGCTGTTGGAACTTCCTCAGCCGGCGGCCCCACAGGTCCTTCCAAGGGATGAGCAGGCTTCCTTTGTCTGCCACCACGCCGCTCTGCCCGGGGGAATCGTCGTCTGTACCCAGGAGCAGGTACTTCCTCCCAGGCTTGATCTTTGGGCATTTGCAGGCCACGTCTTTGGCGCGCACCCACAGCAGCTGGTCCCCGCGGCGGATGCGGTTCTCACCTTGTTTGTAGACAGAAATTATGTTGACGGTGAATTTCCACCACTCGCCTGCTTTGTCTCCTTTTAGAACGTGAGCTTGGACAGCTGGTGGAGGAGAAGAGAAAAGCCGGTATTAAATCACCTACATGAACAAGTATTCGTATCATAAGCTAGTGATTCCTGGGTATCTCTCTCGTTGTCTGTCCCTTCATTTCCTTTTTGTCTCCGGATTACTACAATGGGGGGAAATGGAATTAGGGCCGAAAATTTTATTTACAACCATGAACCAAGTGACGTCTTCTACTGTTACTACTACTACTACTACTTGCAATGCAAACCGGTCTGCATCATTCCAGTTGCCAGTTTACGTGACGGTGCATCGTTTCCATAGCAACAACTCTCTGTACTTCTGTTTGTTAATGAGGATAGTGATAGGATAGGAGAGTTACTTGCTACAGTTGCATTTGTAGTCTTGATGCAACAGGGGAAATATATGTAAACGAGAGGGTCGCTATGACCAGCTGATCTGCGAGCTGATTGGCTGTTGAAACAGGTGACACGTCTTACTAAATTCTAAAACCAGCCACTAGCAACTTGACAAGCTGAGTCGCAGGTGATGCCATCAGCAGCCCTGAGTCGATCTGAGACGGTAAGATCACACCACTGCAAACCTTTCCCTGCAACATTCTACGAGGTTTTTTGCCTTGTTGTGAGTCTTTGGTCTTAACTTTTGGTCTGAACTGGCCTTAAACATGCCCATAGCGAAACAACCAATCACAGCAGCGTAAAATTTAGAGCGTCCCGACGGTTGATCCAATCTAGTACCGCCCCCCCTTAACACATAGTTTGATTAAACTCTGAATTGTGTTCTGTCCAATCAGAGACAAGAAAAGATGTCCCTCCCTTTCCGTAATCTGAAATGTCTTTGTTTTGACCTTCAGGGCCACCATAATCTGAGGCAGCAGGCAGATGTTATACAACATTGTATAAAAGGTCCAATAAAACCTGCTGTATAAACATGACCCTGAAATGGCTGAATTTGCTGCGTGTCACTGGTCCCTCCCTTCATCTCTGACCTATGACCTTTCCTTGTTTTGCTCCTGAGCATACTCCCTATTACAGCAACAGTTGCCATAGCACTCCCTGTGTGAACACAAAGGTTCCTGGAGAACATTTGAAAGCACACTGTGACAGGCAGCAAAACACGTTTTCTTCGGGTGGCCAGGCTGAGTTTGAGGAGGGAGAAGAGGAGGATATTGGGTTCTTTTATTCAAAATTAAATGGCCAAAAAATATTTTTTATAGAAAAATGGCACATCTGCTAACACTATAACTTTTGAAACTAATCCTTTCCGATTGGTCTATCAGGTGTTACGTCAGGTGACTCTGAATGTTAGAGCCTCAGGCTAAATCAAGCCAAACCTGGTAACTATTGGAACACCACTTGAAACAGATATTTTCATACCAGGAAATGAGTAAAGCTCCCTTCGGAAAAGCTCCCCTGCACGGATTCTCCGTCAGACAAAGCAACTATTACTCTGATCGCTCTGATTGCAACAAGAAGCAAACAGCTCAACAGCGATCGTGCTAATCTGTGCTTGAAGTGAAGTGCTTCCCCCCGTGGCTTTAGATAGGAATGTGCTATTAACGTTTAAGTGTTTGTGTGGGGGGGTTCACTAACAATTGTGAGAATTAGCCAAATCTGGAGAAGATGGGCTCTGATGATGGGAACGATTCAAGATGCACTCAGTTGGATATGCTAGTAAGAAATCTTAAATCGATCTATTTATGTTATGCCTGCAACTCATTTATGGATTTAACAATTAAGAAAATGTGGTGTTTGCTGTACACATACCTACACTTTTGCAATATTAATATCCAAAATGTATTTCCCTCTTTTTTTATTCAGCTACGCAAGTTAGCCTTTTCTTTGCCTCTCTGGCTGAACATGATCACTTTCTGTGTTCATCAGTCATCCCCTATTGCTGCCAAGAATGAAGAGAACCGGAGGAGTGGGGCGAGTATGTGTGTCAATGCATGGTGTGAGCAAATTGCACACAATTTCAGAAGAAAGAAGGTTTGTTGGGCTGAGTAGAGCGAGCTCTCACAGCCCTGCCATTCATTGCAGCCCTCTCCTTCATCCAGACACATAAAGGGTGTGTGAGGGGGGGAGGGAGGAGGGGCCACTATTTGTCTTCCCAGCCACAGAAAAAGTTCCAGGAGAATCGGGATGTGTTTCCGACCTCATGAGCTATCCCGGGTGCTGCTCCCAGAGCCCCATCCAACTTCACAGCGTGAGAATCCAGCGGAGATAGCGCTCTCCTCTCCAGGCGGAGGAGACTCGGTTACAGCATCCAGGCTCGGTCTCTCTGTCAGGGTCTGCCTCCTTTTTCTTTCTTTCTCAAGTGCGTTGTCAGTCTGCGCTGCGCTGTGTATTTAAACACACACAAATCCACACGCATGCACACCTTCTGCCACCTTGGTGTAAGCTAAATAGACACCAGAAAGAGACTGTGAGCACATGGTCAAACAACCTATTACAAAACAGTGCATGCTGACACTGTTTGGTGAGACAGACGGTGAGAGAGGGGAAATAAGTGTGAGATGATCCTGGACTCGCACAATGGCTGCCAACCGAGCCTCCCTCACAGCCAAACATCCAACCGGGTTTATCGTCTTTGGGCAGTGTGCTGCGGCTTGACACTGCATGCCACCAACAAGCAAGGGCTAATGAAATTAGAGCTCGCTTAATTACCGCACTGAGGCCCCCGTCCCCCCTGGTTATCAGCTGAGTGAATGATCAGGGACCTGTTACCCTTGGGTGAGCACAGAGGGGTGGCCAGGGAGGCTGGGGGGCCCTGCCTTTGAGCGCTATCCCGGAGCGTCGGTAAACACGAGGCCCTTTGATTCATTGTCCTCCTGGTGGCCGGGAGAGGGAGGGTGCGTGTGTGCAGAGGAGGGTGTCAGGCAAGAATATAATCCCTTTTGTGTCTGCCGTCTCCGTAGCTACGGCAGTGATGAAAAACAAAAATTGAATAAACAAAACATATTTCTTTCTCTCCAGGGTGGCAATCCGTCACCGTCTGTCTAATTTACCACCTGTTTGTGCCCCGAGGAATGCTCGGTGCCGCCAGAGCGCACAACTGTGTTTAAACAGAGGGCCCCTTCCCGTGACCCCCAAGGGGCCTGCATCACCACTCACACATGGGGGTTGTGGCCCCCAAAAGAACAGAAGATATTCTGAAGCCCCACAAAAGCAAGGCGACAGGCCTGAGAAATGAATTAAAGGCAAAGGGAATGCATGCTAAGCAATGATGTCTGCCATACTGCCTCAGCATGGTTCAGGCAGAATCACCTGCTTCCAGACGTTTTAGGGGAACTTCAGAGGAAAGCAACAGGAACCGCCCGCTTAGCTCGAATCAGCCTGACTGATTTTATAGATGCTGGTTCTCTCTGAGCTCTGATTATGATTCAAATCAGTAGAAATATGAATAATGGCTGCATTTGGCGTCCGAACAAAATGCAACAAATGGCCTGAATTACTGTCTACTCAGCTGTAAGGGGGAATAAAATATGTTTGGCCAATTTTCACTTGGATGCCATTTAAAGTATATAAAGCTGAAGTTTCAGAGATGATGATTTTGAATGGGAGGTAAGTTGGTGATCTCTGAAAGAAATGAACACTAGAGGAGCTGAAAGGGTTGTAGCAGAGCTGATAGTGATGAACCTTTACTACTACTGGTTAATGCACACATTTACATGAACTGTCCTTTGTAAGGGTTAAGAGTAAGTTAAGTTACTAATGATACCACTGAATTATACAAGGCAAACTTATTATTTTAACAAAGAAAAATGTGGGTTTTATTTCCAGAAGTTCTTTGTGTGTTTAGTGGACACAATACTTTTAAAACCCTGGCTGAGTGGAGACTGCATCCTGTATAACATTGGATCTACCTCAAAGATTTTATTTTTGTCTCTGTGGTTTACAGATGTGGACCCACCGACGACAGATACACCATTATATTGCGGTGATTAATGGTGCATAAAATCCAAAGAGCGATTTGGATCATTTGCCATGTGAGTGAAAGTAGGGCTACACAGTGGGATAGTTTAGCCATGAAAAAAATGCATTCTACTGCTGTCTCTGTTATATCCCAATATCCTCCTGAAATACATCTAAGTAGTGCCGGGTCAATAAATATCAATAATATAATTTACAACGCTGGTATCACCAAAATACAGCAAAGACAGCCGAGTCAACAACTTAGAACAGGAAGCACATTTGATGTTTTGATTACAGGTATGATACTCTCCTATTATGGCCTGTATTTGAAGGATAATAGACCGGTATCATCCGTCATCAAAACATCAAATGTGCTTCCTGTTCTAAGTTGTTGACTCGGCTGTCTTTGCTGTATTTTGGTGATCCCAGCGTTGTAAATTATATTATTGATATTTATTGACCCGGCACTACTTAGATGTATTTCAGCTGCACCACTTGTTCTGTGGATTCATTGACAATGCAATGTGATTGCTGCGTGTTTTGGCTTCTCTTATCAGTTTGGGATTTGCTCTAAAACGTCGAAAGGTTTTGCCAGATGCTTCAGGCTGACTGAGCTGGACAAAGCTTATCCACTATACTTGTGTGGTCTGTTCTTCCTCTACAGGCTCCACAGCATCTACAGCGGTGCAGGTCTACCATATGTTTACCATAGTTCAGACATCCACACTTTGACTCCTTTATGATTAGAGGCCAGAGAAGAGGTGCAGCAGGGCGGGAGAAGCAGACAGAGCCAGGAGGTGCAGAAGCTTTTGCTCAATACATTTAGGTTCAGAGGTTAAACAACATATGAGGCAATCCTCAAAGGAAAGATTTCTAGTCTAACTCTGCCTACCCAGGTTAGTTTTGAAAATGACCTTCAGGAAATATACAGCTAGTTCATGTTTCATCTGTGTGAATTGTCAGTACCATTTTAAAGTAACCCAACTGATGCCGCTCCCTGAACTCAGTTAAAGGAATATTTGACATTTGAGGAAATGTTTGCTCTCTTGCTGAGAGTCGCTAACTTTGATGTTTAGCTATGTCAAACCACGTTCTATCCACACTTGGATTTTAATGTTTATTTTCCCCAAATTTGCAAAACACTCAGCTGTAGTACTGGGTAAATCATTTTTTCTTTACTTTAAATTAGTAAGCAACTACAGTCCTTACCGAACATCTGGTAAGGAGTGTGGCTAAATCTACAGACCATTTTAACAAATCTGTTAGATCTGCGTTTCACAGCAGCTGATGAAACATTACAGGTGTTTTGACTCACCTATCTTTACAATGTATTTCTAAGCTTAATAGTGATTTGATTGACTGTGACTGCTACCTGCTGAACCATGCTAACATTATTTCCTGGACTTTTCCATAAATGTCCAGGTATCGGCACAAAATGAGCTTGAAAAGCTCAGTTTCTTCAGTCCAGACTTCAAAATGATCCACTCTGGAAAACGTTTTTGGAAATTGTCAGCTTAGTGTGTGGACATCCACAACAAAGACAAAAGACATGTTTTCAGATGAGTCTGTATTAGTGGACATTGCCTCAGGCTGTGTAAGTAAGCCATCACAGAAACATGGAGAGCAGCACCAGGGTATGGATTGTCTTTGCTCGGGGATCTGATTAATTGTGACCTCTGATCTCTTAACTGCTGGCTGACGTCTGGCAGCACACGATCCTGCGTGTTGGACTCACTTACCGTAGTCTTTTTTACAGTACTTCTTCATGGTGATCTTCATCTTTCCCTTGGAGGCTTTACAGTGAGATTCGCAATCTAGAGAAAAGAGGTGAGAGGGAAAGAGAGTCAAAGTTACATAGCAAATTTCATCCTGTAGTTTATAGAAATTCCTCCTATTTAAAAACAAACAAACAACAAAAGCAAAGAAAAGTGTGTAGGCATCATCAGGTCAGGCTTCAGCTGGATGGACTTTAAATGTGGTCCCTTGCTTCACTCTATTTGTGTCCCTGAGGGTCTCCAAGATGCCTTCAAAGTGCCACTGCGAAACGAATTATAGTTAACACAGATACTCCTGTGTCTGTCAACACACTCCTTCCACTCCAGCCTGCTCCCTTGTCAGTGTCCTGGCATGCATTGTGTGAGCTCTGAGGGCTACGGAGGTCACCCCAGCACAAAAGAAGGTCACGGGCTGGGAATTTAGCTAGTGACCTACCAAACACTAGCAGGGACCCTATACAGCATCTTAGCCACATGAGGCGAGAAAGTGTATACTCTTAACGCTGGCCGAGGCTAAATGTTCATTGGCCCCCAGAGAAAGAAGCTCACAGACTTATGATTAATGTCTTAAAGGTATCCCTTTTACACCAGTGTATGTGCACCTGGATTTGCTTGCCAAAACGGCTTATCGATGGCCACTGCTGTCGCGCTGTCACTGTGCCAGGTACCTTTTTGTAATGAGGGGAGCTGGTGGTGGGACCAGAGGCCAAACTGAAAATTGAAATCATTTGTTCCCTCCACTTTCCACTGACTGACACAAATTGGAACCAGATCATCTCTGAGTGTTGCCCCCCTCCCACTCTGCCTCTCCCAGAGCAATAAGCCTTGTGCTCTTTTCTGGGGGGTGGGGGGGGGGTGGGAAAGCTGGGCTGGGCAGTCTGAAGAGAAAGGAGGGGGCAGTTGAGAGAGAGAGAGAGAGAGGGGACCTTTCAGCTTGCCTGAATATGGACAAACTTCATTATTTCCTCCAGCCCTCTGTCCAGTCTTCCCCTTTCTTCCCCATTATACTCAGTGTGAATGAGGTTGCCTGGGTAATGATTGAGGAAGAAAAAAACGCCCCTCTCCTCCCTCTCAAAAAAAAAAAAAAGAGCGGTTTGGGACGTGGGATGAGGATCGAATTCATGTATGTAGAGAAAGCATTTCTGGTGGAATGCCTGGCGGCTTTCTGCGGTGGCAAGAGACATAAGAAAAGAGGAAATCCCAAAGTAAATGAATTTGACGAGTCCATATCGAGCATGCCTGATTTCCATGTAAATGAAGTGCTGAGGGCGGGGGGCCTCTTTATCTCCCACTGGCCCCTAGGGGCCTTTATCATACCTCCCTTTGATAGCTGACGTTGCCCATTAGCCCCTTAGCGCAATCGCCGCAGTGGGCCATTACACCCGCAGCTGTCATTAAGGCCCAGTCTCCTGCTGCGAGGACAAACGCCCCCTTTGTGTGTCTCTGCAGCAGTGCCACGTTCATTCTGCAGGGTCCCTGGGGACCACACTGCTCCTAATTTGGAGGGTGGTGACTGTGTGGAGTTTCTGACAGGAATCCAAACTCCACACAGCCTCGGTAGTAGGAAGTGGGACTCTCAATGAAGTCAGTGGCGCCACTCTCATCAGACACTGATCGATGATGTGACTCAGCTTATTCAACCAAACCTGCATCATGGTAAAAACTAAGTGATATACTCTAATTTAATAAACACCTTAACGCACATGATCAATAGGGTCGGGCAGGGCATCACTGTCTGCACAGCCAGCCTTGATTGAAATACAAACTGGTGCAAATGAAGCATGTAATCAGATTAGGGCTGGGCAGGTTGGGAATACAGGCAACGAGGCCGCAGGGAGCACTGGCAAAATATCTGGAGTTTACATCAGAGGCCGTCAGACCTCGCTGGCTTGTGTTTAGTTGAGTGGGACTATGAATGGATGGAAAAAACATGCTTGTGCTAGAAATGCACATTTAAGTAGGTGTATGAAGGAGAGGTTTAGTAGTAGTTTAATATAAAATAAAGTTGGGAAATACATTAAAAGAGCAATACCACTAAATTAAAAGTAGAGGTATTGCAGCAGAATATATTCTGCGTTACTCACCTGATGGCTCCTCGTAGCTGCTGTAAGTTGCTGTTGGGGATGCCACTGGGATCTCTGTGACAAAGGAATAGATGCCGATTTTAAATTGTCATCACATTGCAATGACACAGAAAAAAATGTATGCGATGAGGGAATATATATACATAGCTCAATTTCCTGGTTCTGTGAGTTCTGTGAGACTGTGAGTTTCCTATTAATGTTCTGCTCACAGTCTTGATAACGGGAGGGAGTTTCCTATTAATGTTCCACTCCCTCCCGTTTGTGGTATGTTGTAGTTACAGAGAGCCAAGGCCGCCGGTCTTGTTAAAGTCGGAGCTGGCAGGGAGTTGGATATCACAAAATGTTTATATCGTACTATTAAAACCAAAAAGACTATCTCAAAAAAATATACGAGAAACCATATATATTCTACTCTACAAAAACCCCATTTCCTCGAACTTTTACACCACATTTGTTACTTTCCTCAACAAAATTAAAGAAATCCTTTTCCAGCAGGTTCACAGGTTTAAATTATCATTGTGGATTCTGGCCAAACATATCACTCTGAAGTCCACAGAGACCATGTCCAATTTCCACACATGATTGTATCAGAAATGTCAACCCCTGTAACATAGTGCACAATTGTTAATGTGTGCATGTCCTCCCAGACATCACTGTTATCTTATCTGCTCATGCCAGCCAGCTACTTAATGCTCCTAGTTAAAGCAGCTACAAGCGACCCATCTCTGTTTCTGTGAGGCACTGGCATTTATTGCAGAGGGCCTGGAATCTGCAGGCAGCAGATACAGCCAATAAACATATCAGCCATCATTCCCTTGGACTTATTCTGGGGATTTATTGTGAGACGGGCCGTTCACGTCATGTTAGGCAAGCTCTAATGGTCTGTTTATCCAGGCTCTGGTTTAAACAGCTAAAATATCTTAAAAATAACACAATATGAGTGTGCGCCATGAATTCATGCCTAACAAGCATGTCCTGTCCTTTTCAGGTCTTGTCCCGAGGTACATATCAGGACTTGCTATCTCTGATGGAGTCTAGGTATCAAAGCTTGGACTGTAGGATTTGGCTAAAGGTATGGTCACACCAGCAATTAAAACATTAAAAATGTTCGCAATCAGCTAATGTGAAGTAAATCCACAGAAATGTTTGATATCAAGCGCAACTTTGGTAAACTTTGACCCATGAATTCCCACTGTTGACCAATAGTGGGCCGTCTTGACAGAGTTTACCTTTCGAGGGAATGGTGAGCCGGAGAGTCCATCATGGAGGAATCTATCGCAGCTTATTAGCTGTGTGTCACCACCACCTTTTATTTACTAACTTTTATAAGGACATTTCAACAGATTAGTCATCAAAACCTTTCCATAATGTTCCATAATATTTTACTCCATATCCCCAACTTTATTTAAATAGTTTAAAATAGGTAGGCCTATATAGTGATAACAGGGCGCAGGCTAGGGTCTGCCTCTCTTGAGCCGTGTATTATTTGTGTATCATTTGTCGTTCAACAGCCAAACATTATTAAACACGCACTTCCCAGGTATTTGCAGTAAGCAAACTTCTAGTGCGTATCACATGATACTAGAGACGTTTCAATGGTCACGCATCGCAGCACTAGATTTTAAATTAGTAATATGTGCAACTGGTCTTTAAGTGGGTGTCTGAGCAGGAGCAGCTGAGCTCAGCCAAGTGTAAAATTACTTTTTAGTTTAAATTTGTAGTTTTCAGCAGTAGGTGAATTTAATCATTTATAAAGAGCTTGTGAATTGGTTTTATTAATAGATAATACATTATTTTTTTAATGCTTTTATAGATCAGCAATAATCTATTAATAAAACATTTGCGTTATCATAAGGCATTAATACATCAGTTTTCAAGCATAATTAGGCAAAGTGGTAGTCCAATTGAAGGCTATACGCCAGTGAAAAATATTTTAAACTGTTTTCTTATAAATGCTTATTACTGATCTATGAAGTATATATTAATGATTTAACTTTTAATAAAGCTGTCCGTTAAATACTGATAAACTATAAAGCATTTCCCATCATGAAAGTTGCACAGATGTCCTAAGAGGTTGTTGCTTGTGCAGTTAACATGGATTCATTCTCTGGATCCAGTCATTAGTGTGTAAAGGTGGTAGAAGTTTGCCTTACTGATGCAGGGGGCGATGGGAGAGCGGCTCTGCTGGTAGCCCTTGGCACAGCGGTTACAGGTGATTCCTGTCACTCCGTCCTTGCAGGGGCATTGGCCTGTTGTCTGGTTACATGTCTTCCCTGCTGCTCCAACTGGATGGCAATCACATGCTACGGAGAAAAAGGAGAGGAAAAATAAACACACAAGAACATCAAGCTAAACAACTAGCCCAAGTAAACAACCTTTGCAAAATGAGAACACGAGTGGTTTACAAAGCCAGTGCCATAACGTAACAAATGTCGGCTTTCAAATAACTAAAGTATGTCTCTGCTCCTCTGCTGACTCTACATATTCCATACAATGAAAAGTAATCTTAGCACTAAAACCTACTGAGAAATCATTCACATTTATAACAGGCTGTGTTTTCCTTCCAGACCATCACAGATGGGGATCTGGGCCTTGCACCAGCATAAAACCTCAATCAAATTACACTGCTTCCCTCCACCCATAATGACCATAGGAATCTTCATTAGGTCTGCTCTGGAAGGCACGAAGGAGGAGCAAATAACCTGATTAATTATAGTATTCCACTCTCAGCGCTCAGTATCGGTCCACTCTGTGTAACGCAAAATGCATGTGTAGTGTGCTTAGGAGTGCATGTGTCTTTGAGCTTCTTGAGAGCAGGCTTTGTGGCCTCTGCAGTGCTGTGATCCGACACTGTGTGCTCTTCAGATTGAGTTTCCAATGTTAAACTTTTTGGCAAAGAGTTCCTTGAAAATTCTGCCTGAATAATGTTTCCCATTAATGGACAAGTGGAACGCACTTCAAAGTCTGTTTAAGCTGTTAGTTGGAGGGGGAGGGGGGGTTTGCAAGTTAAATGTGAGAAATTTGTTCTGTGTGTGTGTGTGCGCTCTGCCAAACGTTTACCATAAAGCCAGTGTTTGAAGTGAGAGCCCAGCCTCCCTATTAGCCCTGCATGTGTTATATGTACCAGCAGAGTCATTTGAAATTAGCTTGAAGTGGGCCAGTAGAGGTTGGAGTTGCTTTTAGTTGGAATTTATGGAGCTTCATGAACATAACAAGATGCTTATTAAATCTTTTTTTAAAAAAGCTCTAACTTCTCTGTTTTTGTTCTACTTGGTTTGTATCATTAAAGCTTCTTCCAAGTGGTATTTGCTGAAATAAAATCAGATTTTTAGGGATCCAGTTCATTTCCTCTGGCGATTCACCATGAGTATGTTGTTTACATAAAAATAACGGAGGGCTGTTTAATGGAAATTACAAATGCAATAAAATGCATATAAAATGCAATAGTTTGATATTTTTCAGAAACGCACTTATTTTCTTTCTT
This sequence comes from Gadopsis marmoratus, assembly GCA_036023855.1. Lineage (NCBI taxonomy): Eukaryota > Metazoa > Chordata > Actinopteri > Centrarchiformes > Percichthyidae > Gadopsis > Gadopsis marmoratus. The sequence goes on along the minus strand of JAVQJF010097994.1, from coordinate 102,432 downwards.
GCCAAGAGTTAGATGAGAAGATACAACCGAAAACCTCCGGGCTCAAAATAACATTGATATGTGCAAATAAAATAACTGCATTTTAAAGTACAGCCTTGGAACATAGCCTTTTTTAGCAGTATGTTGTGAGGTTTACTCCATATGTTTATATCAGGGCGGTATTTAAAACCCAAACGATATAAGATGTAGTTTGTTCAGTAATTCTGGGTTTTTAACGGCCTTTAACTAACATCATTTCCCTTAAGCCCTAAACCCCCGCGGGTTAAACGTCACAGCTCGCGGCTAGCTCACACGTCTATAATAATAGCAGGACAGAGAGGATTATATATATATATAAAACAGTATACAAGTTTTTAGACAGCCCAGATTACAGCTAAGAAGCTGGAAACATGACATCAGAACAGTGTGATCTGTGAAGTACAGGTGCTGCCATGCTGTTACAGTTCCATGAGAGCTGTAGTTCTCTTGTATACTTTGTATGCCCAGTGTTTGATTTGCTCTACATTAAATGTGATAGACTGAATACAGTTTATCAGGCAATAAAATATCAGAATACTATTTTCTTTCTTTTCAAAAACTTGACTTGACAGGTAGAGGTAGACTCACTGTATATTTCCAGTCTCAAAAGTCCCCGAATGCAAAACCACAGCCTGAGTCGCAGGGGGTGCTACAAACTGGACACATTAATTCATTATAACCTGCAGTGGGGGGGGGGTGAATGGTTGCTGAGGGGTTTGGAGGAGTGTGGTGCAGTGAACCATGTACCAGCTTCATCTCTGTGGGTTCGCTCTGCCTAGTTAAAGGCTTAGACTGCCAAACGTATGAGGGGACGGGGGGAAAAAAACAAACTGTTAGTGGCGGCGGGGGTGGGGGGGGCGTGCACTGTGGTTCTCCAAGAGCCATGTTTACACTGCGCTTGATGAGGGGTGAAGTTGTTAATCTGGGAAATAAAGCATGAGGCATTCCACGCTGCCACTGGAGATGTAGGCACTGTATATAGCAGAAGAGCCTTTTTCTTTTTCTTCACTAAACCTCCAACTATTAAGCAGATTGTTGAGAGGCCATTTTGTTGAGATGTGTGTTGGTAAGGGGGGGGGGGGGGTCTAAAGAATGGGGAATGAAAGCAGACTTCCTCCTGGCTGTGCTGGCACAGCGCTGTATTTCCTGTCCAACAACAGCAGAGTGGGATGGTTGGCTGATTTGAACAATAAATATAGTGGTCTCTAACTGATGTCACATCTCCCTGTTTTTGTCACCTGAGGAAAAAGGCAGCAATCAGGCTGTTTGGGTTTGATCCCAGAGCACTGAGCTGGGTGTATGGAGGGACATGGAGAGGGGCTTGAACTTTTCATGTTACTGATCCAGCTGTTTGGAAAGATTTTGCAGAGATCTATGGGTGTTGCTACATCATTAGGCGAAGTGAGAACCTCTGTTACACTAACCTGCTCCCAGCTCCATCCCCCTGAATCCAACCCCTCCCCAAAATATAGCTTGTGAAAATGTTTAGGCTGGCAGAGTGAAACAATGCTGCAAAGAACCATTTGTCAATTTTATGATCTATGAGGTTTGTGCTCAGCACAACACTGCCACATGCAGTAAATCGATCCCCGGCGATCTGTTTGAGAGTGATCTCTGACGGTCCCTGATATAAAATACCCAACTCTGGGGAAAAAAATACTTTTGTAGGCTCTGTGTTCATGCCTTTCTTTTCCTTTCATGCAAGTTGAATGAGTCAGAGTGAATTAGGAGGGGAGGTCTGTTGTGGCATGCAGTAGGAAATATCGTGTTGCTCTTCCTGCATTTAAATAGCCAGCGGTGCACCAAGGATAGGGGCACCGGAGGATAGACATCCTGAGACCCTGTCACCAGCCAATCATAGCTCAGCGCTGGATGTTGCTCAAGACCGCAATATGTGCATCTGCCCAAACACACTCATTTGTCATTAGTATGCGGTAAGAAATTGAGATGTGAATGTACAATAGCATCCAATATTGCTGTTTTTTTTAAAAAGCGTGCAGAATTACTGGCGTAAAATTTGTAACATTTGAAACTGTTCTTTTGTTGTTGTAGCTAATTTTCCCCATGTAAACGGACGATAAACAGACTTTCCCTCCAAAAGCACAACATCGTCTCACATTCACTTCAATGTTTGCCAGCGTAAGTAGGCAAACATACTGTCCCATAGACGGAGACAGGCATAGATATGTACGAGCATTTTGTGCATCTATGGGATATTTTGCGGGTGAGTGCGTAGACAGAGAGTGACTGAGTGACAGCAGTTTGTTTGCTCAGGGCCTCGGAGCCTGTCTTTACTCCCTGAGGTGCTGCGAGACAGAAGGAGCTCAGCTTTTGTCTCCCCGCACATTAATCCTCAGCTGCTTGGTCCCAAACCTGACGTGTGTGTGTGTGTGTGTGTGTGTGTGTGTGTGTGTGTGTAGTTTTTTTGTGTGCCTGTGCTGTAAGTATGAATAGGGGAGAGGGACGATTAGTGAGTTGTTTCCAGTGCTCTGTTCAGTCCATCAGCTCACACCTCTGTTCTGTTTGTTATGGTCGTCTTGTCAGGGAGCCACAGAAGACCCCAAATAGCTGGGGACCTGCACTGGTTAGTTCTCTGACACCAAGACAGGTGAGCGCTTTTCTCCACAACAACAAGAATTCCTTTAATACCTTTAAGTGTGAAACTGACAGTACACAGATCCTTTAAAAGTACCAACAGCACGGTGAAAAAGTACTTTACTGCAAAGTAAAGGATCCGTCGAAGATTTCGTCCCTGTGATTGATCTATTACTATTACATATTATATTATTAGATTGTTAATATATTGATGTGTAAGTAGCATTTTACTGTTGTAGCTGATCAAGGTGGAGCTAACTTGAACTACAGTTAGGTGGAGGTCAGGTCCCAAGATGAGTCTGAGGAGTCGTGAGATGATTAACGGGAGAGGAACGAATGGTAAATGAACTTCATTTATGTACTTTTTTTCAACCTTAACGGTTCCCAAAGTGCTTTACACACACATTCACACACTGATGGCGACGGAGCCGCCGAGCATTAATGGTGAAAACCATGTGTATAAAACATTACCTCAACCCTAACCTTAAAGGAAAATGTTGAATGCCAATCCTTTCATTTAACAAACATTACACTGTGCACACATAATTGTTATGACATCCGACCACCGCCATCTCCTGTTACCTTTGCAAGCTCTCCGGTGAGAGATGGACTTGGTCATGTCCCTGTAGTAACCCTCCTTGCAGTAGTGGCAATGGCGTCCCGCTGTGTTGTGACGACAGTTGAGACAGACGCCACCACTTCTCCGGCCTGACAGCTTGTACAGCTCCATGTTGAAACGACAGCGACGGGCGTGCAGGTTACAGTGGCAGGCTGGGGAGAGAGAGAGAGAGAGAGAGAGAGAGAGAGAGAGAGGGGAAAACTGAGCTTCTACCCTGACATTTTGCAGATGAGCTAGCCATAATGCATTTAAGTGAAATAATATGTTCAGATGTTAAACAATCCCATGTGGCACGGTTGTCATGTGAAAACCACGCAAGTCCAGGTTTGCTGATGTTCATGTTTTCACTCCAGTTGCGTGTTTACATTGTCCCCTGTCAGTGAGAAACTCCAACGTCTTAGACCTCATGAAACCAAATGCAGTGTCATCAAGCTGCAAAACGCCGCTGTTTTTCTTAGCTCCTGAAAAAGCTGACATTTTGGAAATATGAGCTTGTTATCTGACAGCGATGAACTCAACACACAATGTTTACACGCCATCCAATTTGCAGTAGTTGTGCAGAGCCAAATGCAGTCGATTGAGATCCTGAGAAAATGCATTTACTTGGAAGACATCGCAAAGTCTCAATCTTCTGGTATGAGCATGTCATATTAAGATGACAGGTTATTGAACGGATGGCGCGGCTTGGCCTGTTATCCTATCCCGTGTTATCCTTTTGGAGGATAATGGAGCCTCTAAAAGAAATGTCGTGGTTCAGGCTTTCTTTCGCTTGGCCACCTGCTTGTTAATTTAACCTTTGAACCCTGGTGATGTCAGGCAGGAAAACCTTCTTCCGCTCTCCCACACATCTGAGAGACTGGGGATTTATTGAAATTGGTCGTTTCTCTCGTTAATTTTCACCCCAAAGTTCATATTCCTCACGCACTGATGCACTGCCACAATTTTTCTTATGGAACCCCAAAGTGTTCAATATTATATAAATAACACAAACATGGAATAACTGATCACAAGAATAAAATGATGGAAGAAAGCATTAAAGCTCAGCTCATTACAACAAAATGTTATTTAAACATTTCTATTTTCAAAATGAGAGCTTAATCTGGGGTCATTTTTATTTAATTATAGGCAGTCTTATTTCAAAAATCACCTTTTCCAAACTGTTTCTATTTCATGCCACTGTTTTTTCACATCACTGTTGCTTTGTTGGTTGTCGCCACCACCCCTCAGCCTTCAGCCATTCATTTGCCCACATTCATTTTTTAAGATAGCTTAACAACTATCAAATTTAGCCAGTTAGCTCCTGTTAGCTGCAGCAACAACACTGTTAAAGTAATTACGAATAAACAAGTTACAAGCTGCAAACTTTTAGCACAGTACACAGATGCCGTAACTACACATCTCCCTTTATTTAGCTTACCTAGTTAGCCAGCTAACCAGCTGGGTTGGGTTGTGAGCTTGTTAGAATTTTACTTATTTATTTATTATAGAACACTTTGAGGCTCCATATTCTCTACTGTCACCATCCTTGTGTTAATGATATTTTCCCTTTTAGGTCACATTTATCCTTTATTAGGCTGAATCAGACACGTACCATTCATGTGAGCAGCCCTTGCGCCTCCTCACATTTCTGTAATCTCTCGATCTACACGCCCGCCTTAATGTTATTACAGAGAGATGCAGCCGATAAGACCGTCGCATAATGCTCCACGTTCATCAGTGGTCTGAATCACATACAAACCAACTCACACCTGCCTCAAGGGGCCGGAGCTGGCAGGTGGTTGGGATTCATAAACACTCCTCCTGAACGGGGGAGGCCCAGGCGTGTGCACACGCACACACACACACACACACACACACACACACACACACACACACACACACAAACACATACACACACACACAGAGAGGTGTTTGGCAGCTGTCACAGGCTTATCTCCCACACTTCCCTCCCCAGGGATGATCCAACACACACTACACCAAGCTTTGAAGAAATCTCTCACACTCACACACACACACACACACACACACACACACACACACCCTCCTCCCTTTCCCTCTTAGTCTTTACTGCTGTCTTATCCCAGATGTTATCTCCACTTAAGAGAAGTGTGAGGGGAAAAATGAATTTCATGAATAGGAAATGGAATGCTCTCAGTTTTCTGTGCTGAAGAAAGCCGATGCTGGTGTTGTACTTTCATCTTCCAGAATATTCCAAGACAGACATGTTTATTGTAACGCTGCAGCAGTCACTTCAAAGAACACAATTACTTAAAAAACAAAAGATACTAAAGTGGACTACACATCTTTTTCCAGCAGAGACAAACAGATAAAGTTAGTGATTCATTAGTGTTATCTTCTAAATCTGTCTCTTTGCAGACGGGTGTCTCTCAAAGGTAAAAATTTACTTTCGTGTGTGTGTGTGTGTGTGTGTGTGTGAGAGAGCGTCATGAGATTAATAAGCGCTATCTCCACAGCTGTCCCCAGGTCCTTCTAATGAACGCTGTGCTATCTCATCCACACATCCGCGCTCTGCTCACACAGCCACTGCAGTCGTTGTCCAGCAGTGACAATAGCTTCAGTGCTGATAAGCCGCGTTTAGAGCAACAGGCTTCAAATGTCCCTCGCAACGTCTGTCACACGTTTGCCAAATAACTGAATATATGTACCACTGAAAAGTCAGGAAACAGGCAACCGTCTCTGGTGTTCTTCAGTTGTTTGTGCTACGTATCAAGAACCGCTGTTCAAAGAGTGAAGACGTGTACTGGCGATATGTATGTGAAATCAATAAGTGAATAATTTGGAGCCTTTTTTATATTTTCAGACGTACACTCACACCCGCATCAGATGAACTCAAGTACCCCTTCATCACCACCAGTCAGGTTCCAAATATGTTTATTTGAATTGCTTTTTAAACTGGACATTATATATCACTACTAACTGTATAAAAATGGATATTGTCACAATAATGTTTTTTATATGATTATTGGTGTTTAGGTTGGTTCGGTCAAGGTTGCATTTGTACTACTAGTGGCAGAAGCTTTACGTTTCATCCACAGACTGTATATAAAGATGGACGACGCGTCTCCATTTTCCTCGGACGCACATGCTCTCACCCAGCTCGGCTGGAGAAGGACTCTTGTGAGCCCAAAAAACGCAGAAGTGTGAGGAAGCCATCTGAGGCTTTTCTTAGGAATTAATGGGATGCCATATTTGAACGCAGTATCCATTTATCCATCACTTAGCTAACTATTTCAACCATTGATCCATTACGTTTACCTAATCCGTATCAGTGATTCTGCTGGTCACACTGGTTCAACCAAAAAGCTCTTCATTTCAGAAAGGAAAAGGACAAAATCCTAGAATGGTATTGATGAAATACATTTCTCCTCCTCCACTCAGTGTCAGGTAGGTAAATTCATCTGGACTACAGGAAATGATGTGTTCTCACATTTTTTAGTAGCTTGTTTGGAATTTATAGAAGAAGCTGGAAGTGAATGGACAGAAATGTTTGTTACCAGAAAATAAAACCTAAGCAACAATAAAATCTAATGGAAAGATATGTAACAATAATCGTTACACTGTTTAGAAAAATAGCAATGAGTGCTTAAGAGCAAAAATAAAGAAATGTATTATAGAATTCTAATAACAAATGCTTAAAATACACTATTCTAGCGCAAATCCAAATATAAAGTTTATAAAGAGTTTAAAAAGGAGTGTTTACTGCAGCTCAGCTGCTTACTGTGATTTTGCGCTGGACATTCAGAGTAACAAGGTGTCTTTTCTGGATCTGCTTTCATTTGGTTTCAAGGGCCTACTTAGAACTATGCTATTCCAATCTATTTATGTTCAAGTGCCACCTATCAGGCGTAGCGAAGGAAGCGCTTGCAGTGGGTGTGCATATTGGATAAAAATTACGCATCCCACAGCTCGGTGGAGGCGGTTTTTCGCTCCGTCGCCAGAGGAGAGCACACTTCAGAAACAATCAAACGTCTGTACATGATGATCTCTAATGAAATTTGGTTATGGATGGTTTGAGGGACTCGGCACCGCAGCAGCAGAAATGTACCATCCCTGTCAACAGATGTCAGATGATTAACCATGCAGTGTGTGTGTGTGCATGTGATCAGCAATGAAAAGAACGCACTGCTTCTTCAGAGACGGAGAAAGATTGAATTCCAGCACAATTGTTGTTTATTCAGGACCAATTACTCTCCCACTGTTTAGAATCCTGTGCTGTCGCTCATATCATGAGCTGATGACGCGTGCCAGATCAAACAGGGTTCATCACAGCTTGTGATCTGAGGGAAAGACAACACTTGACAGATTACTGAGCCATATTTTCATGACAACAGTTGGTGTAGTGATTGGATATTTTGGAGACGCGCACATATACAGAAACATGCAAACTGTATGTGTTTTTAGTGTGCTACTACACATCGTGGCCTCAATGAGCTCACACACACACTTGTTAGTTATATACTTGATTCTACGGTCTCACTGCAAAGCAAAGCGTATAGAGATTATGCAATGCTTGCATAATGCCTGTATTGTATATGTGGGTTGCAGAAGAATTCATTAATATCCATGAAGTGGATATGCATGTTTTTATTTTGCTGTGTTTAAAATGCTTTAGATTACAGCCTGCAAATTATAGTGTAAAGATTTTGTAAATACAGGATACTCAATACATGCTAACTCCAAACTACACAGTACTTACAGTGTAAAAAGTATCATGCTTTATTTTACCTGCATACCCTGGACTTATACTATAAAATGGAAGCTTTCTCCCACATTTTCAATACTCTGTTCCCGTGTTAGTGTAGCACAAAACAGTTTCATAGCTACAGCTATAGCGGTACACTCTTCTTCTTCCCAGGCTTATCCTAATGTTTTGTTCCCCTGAGACAATAATAAAGTCCACTATGTTAATAACAATAAAAAACGATATTTTGTAAGTATGTCATAATTTTAACATGAATGATCCCACAACTAAATTTACTGCAATGTCAACACTGTATCCAACATTGTGTCCATTTTTCCAGTGGTGTTCCCCTGTAAGTCTATAAAGCTTTGATCATACATCAGTACGGACACAGACACAGACAGTGAACGCACATGTGCTTCTATACATACAACAATTGGGGGTCTGCGCACTAGAAAGCAAGATGGTGCCCTCAAGACAGCAAGACGATGAATCCCATTGTTTGTTGTATTTGGCTGAACAACAAGAAAACTTTGAAACACGCTATAGGAGAGAATAAGACTAAGAATGGGGAACACAAAACAAACATACAGTACATGAAACAAGGGGCCAGTTTTGTTTTCTAGCGCATGAGCAGTCTGTGTGTTTGTAGCGTGAACATGGGCAGATGACGAAATTTACATCGTTCTGACTCTGGTGACCATGCGGATGTGGCAACCATGACGTGGCCTTTACTGTGTTCTGCCATTATTAAATCTGTACCTTTTTAGGATTATAAAGACACCACTGAGAGTCACTGATGACATCATATTCCATAAAACTAGATGGCACAAATATATGATTGTAATGATACTGGAAGGCTGGAAGTAAATCATACAGGATTTCTACTGTGAAGGCTCAATATATCACTGTCATAAATAGTTTTATTGAAAAGTGGTATCAGATGCCACGGCTCTAAAAGGGTGCACTGAGATCTTTATTGAGGCCAATATTCTTAACAAACAAGCATCACTGTCTGTCACACAGCATTCGTGGACTTTCTCTGTTGAAGCGTGTTTGACTAAGTAACGTTCAAACGCAAAAAGCAAGTGCTGCGATCCACCACCCTCAGCTGCTTCCAGGCCAGCTTCCACCAGACACACGTTTCCCACAATAAATATTTCGATCACACATCACCGCAGCAGCTGTGATTTTTGATGAGGGCGAGGACAACAACAAAGGACTTCTGCAACCAGCTCTCCAGATGATGAATCCTTTTACAAGTTTCCGGAATGCTTTTGATGATTTCACTCCAGGCAAAAAAATGTAAACATTTAAAGAGAAAAGAATTGTAGCTGTTTCAGGGAGATCGCTATCTCGCACAGGACGGAGCAGGTTTACGCAATGACCTTTGAGGGCTGCTTCAGCAATGACCACCCCGTCTCCTTGGTGTCACATAAACAAATAAAGCAAGAAATAATGAGTGCCGATATGAGAATGATTCTAAAGACCTTCTGCTTCAAAGTTAGTATGACGTGGTTTTAATGAGACACGTATTAGAGGTCGGAGGACGTATGAACAGGGCTGATGCCGGAGCTTCATTGGCTTTTGTAGACATTTATATCTTGTCATTCCATCAGTATATTTAAGATGTCTTCTGTTGTCCCTCCAGGACAGGATTAAGCCGAAAATGATCATTAAAAAAAGCTGCTGTAGTCTTTGGTTGAAATGAAACCCCCCAAACATCGTAGCCCTCACTGGCCAATAGTTCATAGTTCGAGCTCATATTTATTACTGAGGACAAGAACAGAAACAAGGATTATAAGTGCAGGGTGCTTCTTTCCCAAAGTAGAAGACGTGACATGTAGCAGCTGTGCAGCAGTAAGAACACAGCAAAAAGCTTTTACTCGAGGGCTTGTCATGCAGCAAACAAGTGGCACGTGAATGACAAATGAGGGTTGAAGCCAATCTACCGGTGTCTGATGATGCAGATACTTAAATGGCAACTAGGCGGTGACTTCCAAAAGATCCCCCAGACTCCACTGAAGAGACAAGAAACAACACCAACTTTTCTCCTGAAATACGACGTCAAGACGTTTTTGGGGGGACAAGACACAAATAACGTGTGTCTTAGGTGGAAGTGATGTCAAAAATTACTATTCAATGAAGAAGATATCAAAGCATAAAGTCGGACAAAACTTTTAAAGTGTTGAGCTAGCGTGGGCAGTCTTTGCTTTATCCATCCAGTTGAGGTGACGGCTAATGACCAGACTGACAACACTCACAACAACAGGTATTCCGGTAACCTCAGTGCTACGTTACTCAGTGATTTTAATCACATTTGAGTTATTTGAGCAACATATGGACTCGAGGAGTAACATAGGTGCTAAAATCACAGATGGCACAAGCAACAGCTAATTGGTCCCCAGCTGGTTAATGGGCTATGTGGACGTTGGAATTAAAGTGTTATTACGAATGATTTTTAGTACCCGCCTACATAGACATTGCAATATTAAAATTACCAGTACCAATAGTGACAGCCGGATCCAAAAACTCCACGCCCCTGGAGACCGCTATTGTAGGTGGCACTATCATGTCGGAAAAATAAAACTTAATTGTCATATATGTATGTGAAAAATACATTTAAATTTCAGTTGTTCCACATGGAAGCTTGACTGACTGGACTCTTGACTGACTGGCTATCACATTTGTTTGTCTCCAGGCTCCAACACATTGCCCACCCGGGTGGCCAGCCCGCTCAGGTTGATTGTGGCTGACTACCAAATTTGGTTGCCAGATTTGGCTAAGTAGTGGGAGAGCAGACTTAGAATCTCACTCGGGCTAATTTAGGGCCCGTGTCAACCCACTAACATGTCATTCTGGCACATTGCTCATCATCAAGTCTGACTATGCAGTTCTGTCAACCATGGCCTGTTTGTGTTTTGGGGAAAAACAACTGACCAGACGCAGACAGCAACCACAAACTTTGAGGCTTCAAAACATCCTGTCAGAAACCTATAGGTGATATCACATTGATTTGCTTTTTCACTGACAACCGTTACCACTGCCCACTTCAGAATTGATATCAAGGGCAGAGGCTAACAGAGCAGATTAGCAGCAGCTGCCTGGTTGTATTAGGACAGATGCTATCAATCTAATGATGCTATCATGGTCAATTTGGCAGCAACACCTCTGTCCCCTGTGGGGAGTTGTGTCTGCTCTGTTACCATAGCAGCACACAGAGAAACATAATGACCCATTATCACTCAGCTCACCTTTCACCTCTGAGGAGCTGCCAAACAGCACAAGAGTGCACGTTGTGCCCCGAGACCACATAAGACATGAAAAGGTACAAGCTGAGCTAATGAATTGAGTTTTCCCCCTAGATGAAAGGCTATCTGAAGCCATCTCATGCTTCTACTTCACCCAAGCTTGAGCACATTCCTATGTCTGTGGAAAAATCTGCTGGTCACTATGTTTGCCCAGTTTTAGCCTTATACTGCTCTAATCGTTGCTGCAAGAAGCCAGGCTGAGTAGAAACGTAAAATAAATCAGAAAAACTCTCAATGCTGTATTCAATTAGGATTTTATGAAACTAATGGTCTGATGAAGCTTTTTTGCAGCCATCCTTATTTCCAAAGTCTGTTCAGTCGTCAGACTATTCAACTTTTTTATGGTTTTGTTGGCACTGGCAACACTTCAACTGAAAGCCACAAGCTTTCCCAGACCTAAACCACAGTTCTTTACCACAGATGGGAGTGTGGATGTGAACCCCAGCAAAACATTGCAACTGTAAATAATCCAGGCAGCAATCATATTTGACAACGTAATTGGGAAAACAATTTAGTAATTTGCAATTTTAGTAAATGCTCTACACATTGCACATACAACAAATAGTGTGATTCCACCACACACGATTTAGTCTCCTGCATCATGGACATCAGGGTGCCATAGTGTTTAGCGAGACCTCTTTAACTGGACAACCAGGGTTCAAGCCCTCGTGTTGGGTCCTTGAGAAAGACACTTAATACCTATCAGCTCCATGGACGCTTCTGTAGATACGTTTGACCTCTGACCTCCCAGGAATTTCCCTGGGCGTATTAAGAATAGTCAACATCTTGTTTGGAAACATTATTTAAGGTGGTACTGCCAGCCAGCACAACACTGCAGATAATGGCTTGTTCTAACTGTTGATTAATAGTTGCATACACGTGTGTGTGTGTGTGTGTGTGTGTGTGTGTGTGTGTGTGTGTGTGTGTCTATGTGTGAATGTGTGCTTGCCGCGTGACACTTGACTGCCTCCCCCAGTGTGGGAAGAAGTCTCTCCCCTGACTTGCACGCCTTGTCTCGCCGTGCAGCATGCGGTGATGTCATGGGAGGCGTTTCCTTTCTTTATGAGCGCAACTCTGTGATCTCTGGTGGAGATCAATTAGCTGAGCAATCAGCCCGCCCCACGCTTTTGTGTGAGTAACTGCTCGTAAACCGTTTGGTTGCCTGGCGAACGGGGAATGCACTGCCTCAACATAAACAGCCACCCAAGTCAGCCTGGCCAAAGTAAAACTCCAGGCTCCTTCTCAGCACAGTATACTGTATCTCATTAGGTAATGCAATGTGACATCAGCTCACGCAATTGTAAGACAATGTAATTTAAGATCAGCTGGTAATAAAGTGTTTAGGTCATAGTAATGACCTGTTAGTGGTCACTCTGACAAGAACAGTAGTTCACTCTAGCAGGCTTTAATAAGGCCACGTTGACGCCATAGACTTCAATGACTGTATAGGCTAAACACCACATATTATTATATGAATCTGCACTGAGAATTATACTGTATTACATATACATATTAGATGTCTTTACAATGTAGTACGTTTGTAGGATGTGCTGTGAAACATGTCACCATGACCCATTTTACATAAAAGAGAGGGCTGACATTTTGTAGCAGCAACATTTTGTAATTGTGCAATCAGTAATGACCAGAGTTATACACTCCAAGTTCTAAACAGCCGCTGCTGGGCGCTGCCAGTAATAACACACCCTCTCTTATGAATAAAAATGCATAATGGCCAGCATATCTCAGCCCATTTATCCTCTTGTTGCAGGATTGGGAGCAGTCCAGGGGAGGTGGGAGTGGGCGTAGTAGTGCTGGTTCAGTTTGCTGGAACATATGCTCTGTAATTGCTACAATCTCGCCTGGGATCTTTGTTGTGTGTCACCCATTTTCTATCACCCATTTGTGCTCTTTCTATACTCTACAGTTGCTAATTAAAGCAGCATTGCCATGAAAACAATTGAATAAATACACAGCAAATAGGACAGAGACACAAAGAAGACTGGGGGGAAAAAGGAGCATGTATTTTAGTATGAGCTATTAGCTGTTTTTATTTAGCCTTTCCTCAGATGTCCAAGCCTGTTCTCAGGCCCTCTTTCACACCTGATCCTCCCCACATCAGAGGCCATGTCCTTAAATGTAACATTCAGCCAAATCTTGAATTGACTTGCTTCATCAAATGTGACATTTGTTTCCTGAGCGACCAGTGTAGGACGCAAGACTGGACTTAAAATGACCAATTAAAGCATAAAGCTGATGGATTGGTGGAGGAACATCCTGCTGTCACTGGTTGGCAGGAGTTTGGGGCGTTGACTGGGGGAAATTTCCTCTGAGCTTGTGGTGTGTGTGAGTGTGTGTGTGTGTGTGTGTGTGTGTGTGTGTGTATAAACAGACATGCAACTGTCAGTAATTACACACGCCTGCTGTGCCAGTTGTCAAAATATTCTCTTGAGTAATAATTTCATAAAAGCTTATTAATTTCTGATGTATATGTCTGTGTGTGTGTGTGTGTGTGTTTGAAACCTTGTACATTTTCATAGATGACCTGGAGTGCTCTCACAGTGTTAGTGTGGAAACAGGCTGACCGTGAGTGCTGCTCCTTTCCTTCCTCAAGTTTATTTCCTCAAGTTTATAGGCGAGGTGATGAAAAGGTCCAAAGTCATTAAGCTAGATAAGCAAATTCTGTTCTCTGTTTTCTGTTTCTAAAGGACGTTTTAACTCTAATGTGGATAAGTGTGTGTTTTTAAAGCAGTGCTTCGATCTCTTCAGACATACCCACAGCCCCCGACCTTTTTTTACCTCACTATTTCAACCATTTATCCATTATTTTAGCTAACTATCTTTAACTTTTAGCTAATTACTTCAACCATTTACCCATTACAGCTAATACTAACTGTCTAAACTTCATGCTTGCTAACTAGTTTTCACACACCCTTAATCGCAAAGACGTGGTGTTCAGGTGTTAAAGCAAACTCAATATGTGGATAAAAAATCTTTAATCAAATAAATATAAAAAGTTCAATGTGGAGCACACTCCACAATCCACATAGCCTACCATCTGGCAACTGCAGAAGTGCAACTGGTTGGGAATCACAGTTTTAAAGTATCTTCTTAATGCACAATATTTAACATCCTTAGCTATCCATTTGTTTACATCCAGAGTCATGTAACCCAATAAGGAGTTCGTATATCCTGATATCTGAGAAACATTTCCTCAGCTACACAAATGTATTCAGAAGTTCAGTTGGTGGAAGAAATGGCACGACAGATACAGCACAGATTTGTGAGCAGCATGGCCTTTCATATTGTTTCTGTAGCTACTCTACCCTTTGAACCAAATGGTCTAAATTACTGTAAAACCTTTACTCCTTGAGCCAATTTGGATAAAAGAGATTTTGGTTTGAGTGTTGATACAATTGGGAGACATCTGAAAATTACCTACGTTCTCCAGACTAAACCTGTACGAAACATCTAAACAGGGCCAGGTTCCTGTGGGACTTTGCTGGCCAGCGTTGGGCTGAGGTCCAAATCTTCCCCACAGAGCAGGGAGGTTATTTTAACACTCTGGCACGTGCATCCTCCACAGTCTTCCCCCATGCAGAGGGAATAAGGGAGATGGAGGCAGGAAGCCACTAGGTTGTAAATCATAAAGCTGAAGTGACAATCCATCGTTCTTGTGGCATGTTTATTGTGCTTTTCTCCCCTTTTCTCCAAGGGTCTATTTATAACAAGCCACATCCCCATGTCAAAAATATCCCGTGTGTTTTTAGACTGCATCAAAACATTTAACCGAATACGTCACTGATCAAGCACTGATTTTTAAGTGCAGTTGTTCTCCCATTTTTATACAGTTCATGGAGACGTTCACTGAGTCCTTGCACTAATATGGTGTATGCTCACTACACACCTGCTCACCTCAGGAAACAGGGCACAGTCTGAACACTGTGGTCACACTGTATAGGAAGGAAAGAGTTAGCGAATGAATGGTTAATGATGTTTTTATGGAAACACTGAGAGGTCATTGTAAAGGTATTCGTACTTCTCCGTTCACTTTTATCCCAACGTTTCTTCTGGTTGCTAAGTGGCTTCCAGGACATGGTAGTGTGCTGAAGAGGAAAAGGCTTGGTTCTTCCTGAAGCAGGGCAACCGCTGGCAATCTTAACAGGAACCCGGTGAACCTTAAACTACAGTAGTAATGAGTAAAACAAATGCTATGCTATGAGCCATCCAATGTGAGTGGCCTCTGCTGTCAATCAAACCCATGTGACTCAGCTGTTTGGACTGTTGCAAGTAATTCATTTCCGTTTCATTCACAATGGAAAAAGCATAAACATTTATAGTGTGGTCTGTTTAAAGATCAGTTTACTCATAATGGCGAGTACTACTCAGCCTGTGAAAATAATTGTTGGATGCATAATTTAGGGACCAAAAGTCAGGATATCGCAAACTCTGCTGCATCGATTTTGATTATCTTTTTTTTGTTATTATTGCTTTTTAAATCTGTCACTCGCAAGACTCCCAGCATAATGTAAATGCAATACTAAATTGCTACAGAACCCCTTTAAAGCTATAAGCCTTAAGATTTTCATGAAATTACTATTTATGGTTGCCATTTTTCAGCAATAGCTATTCAATGTATTTACCTTCTGCTGACCTCTCTGTGTAATAGTTTTTACTGTCGGTGGAGTCTGTGATTCCTGCACTGAATTCAAATTGTCTTCACACACAGGAGGGATTCACAGGAAGTAATGCAGCACGTAATCCAGTGTTACTGTTTGTGTTACTGTAATTTTATCATAATTAATATCACCCTGAATGTTTACTCACGTGCGGCTGCATGAAGTTGCTGCTAATGCTAACCCAACATGTCCTACGGCTGCCGCTTTACATTAAAAGCATTCAAATGGCGAAACACAGGGACCTTTATTGTGAAGCCCTCATAGGAATGTAATGCAAGAAAAAGGTCACTTCAGGCATTTTTTGTCAGCGGCATCACTTTTAAATGTTGCAGGGCGTAATGGAACAAGAAGGAGCAGATGCAGAGTTGCAGGCAACAGGCAGCCTGCTGCTGCTCTGATGTTGTGTGGAAAAGTACTTACGCCAATTGTTTGTTTGGCTGCACAATAAACAGACACAGCAGTTGCTCTTCTGTATTGTTTCTGACAAAGTAGCTGCTCAAGGAGTTTTGACTGTACCAATAAACTGCACTTGCTGTTTCCGCAAGTAACCACGGGTGTCGTCCAGTCAACCAGGATGCCTCGCAGTCCAGTAGTCCACTGCTTAGATGTTTTCAGATCTGTTCCTGTCACTCCAGAACGTAAAAACCTGCTGTAACAGAGCCCAGGCACTCCAGTGTTGTTGCACATCACAGCGTAATCTAACATGGTCTTTGGGCTCACTGGTCTGAGGTCATTTATTTCCCTAGTTGTGGGAACCAGATACACCTTGTTATCTCTGATTCGCTGTCATGAGAAATTGAGCCTCGCTATCTGTGTAAATAAACCACACAGCACACACACACACACACACACACACACACACAAGCAAATGCATGCTACAAGTTTACATCACACTCTCAGCGCCAGAGGTTTTCGCTGCAAGCAGATAAGGGAGGAAACCGTCTGATGAGCGTCTCAGAGCTCGGCCGATCGGGCGAGGAAGGAAGCGACTTTCTACAGTTTGGTGTGAGCGTGTGAAGGAGTTGTGAGCCCTCTGCTCCACAGTAGCTGTGGTGACCTGGACAAGACAGGAGGAGACGATTGGAACAGGCGCCCTGCTCTGTCTACATGCCCACTCAGAGTTATGGAAAACTGGAAGGTGGCTTAATCCTCTGCCTGTGCTCCCTGTCTGACCCAGAGCTCCGCCTCAATCACAAACACAGTGTACAGAGGGAGGATTGCAATTGATGAATCCCCAGGTTTTCCCTCCTCTGAGCAGATGTGGAACCCTGGGATATTTATAGTCATGTAGGGACCGGTGTCTGGTAGCCAGTGTGTTCTCCTGTCCTCTATCTACCCTGCTGGATATCCCCTCAAATCCAATAAGTGGTTCCTCATTCTCTCTCAGAGAGGAATTGGTCACTGGGGTATGTGAGAGATGGAGGCAGAGCACAGGAGAAATCCATTATGGAGCAACCCTCCACAATGCTCACGCAGAAGTTCTATGGAAAAATAAATATGAAATGGGAACCAACAACTCCATTTCCTCTTCAAGGCGGTCTTATTATGTCTACACTTTGTTTGTTTTAAAGTGTTTCTGGAGAGAAGTGGCGCTTAATGAAAAGAGCAGCGCGGTAATTAGCAGCTGACATTCCTGTTGCTTGGCGGAGAATTAAGCAGCAGTCACGTTTAATTTACATGTTAAATTTTAATCCAAACTATGAAACTACAGTAGGAAAGCCCCTGCTGACTTACTGTAAGTGGCATTCTAATAAGGATCAAGACTTTAGTCAACTATAATTGATCCAGTTGTCAGTTGTTGCCTTTGTCTTCCAGTAAAAAGACCCCTGTGTTAACAACGCAGCAGGGAGGATGGTACCAGCCAAAGGAGCTTATGCCGCCGCTGCACAGTTCCTTAATGCTTTTTGGGGGGAGAGGGGGAAGTGGCACAGGGGGTAAGTCGGGTAAGTGACACTGAGGAAGCGTGTTGTGTGTGGGTGTACAAACGACGCTGTCACTGAGCTGCCTGTGTCGGGTGGCAGCGCAGCAGGGGAGCTGGCTGGGGGTCTGAAGCTGAGCTGCGGAGCGTGTCACTCCGCTGGCCCATTAATCATTCCCAGCCTGCCCTGCTTCGGCGCCTCAAAGGGGCTCGATGCGCACGCACTAGGTGGTCCTGATGCCACCCTGCAAGCCCCAGCAGTCAGCTCCATGTAGACAGACGGTGGACACAAAGAGTTGAGCATCCACACATTAGCACAAAAGTGTGCATCTATTTCATCGTGGCTCAGTGGACAATAAGGCGCCCCATGAACAAACAAAAAAAAAACTATCTGTCCCAGCCAATCTGCCACCACTGCATCACACATCACAACAGATGAGATGAGGTCCAAATAATAGCATTGGATTTTAGGTCACAGTCACTAACTCATGGATAAATGCATCAGTAATGACTAGGGGTGTCGCAAAGGTAAATTCTGTATCTATTAATGTCACAAAAATACTTGTATCTTTCTTTTTCAGATTAGAAATTGTCTGGATTGCTTAATTTTGTGTGTATTTCCCGCTAACAAAAATATGAAATAACGTAACATTTGAACCATGTACCTAAATTATTCAAATAATAATCAAAACATAATTTGTATTTGACACCCACCTCGTAAACAATGGAAAAACTGAGTTTAAATAAAAGTAGGCACTCTGGAAGCATGTTTCCCGTCTCTCTCACACTGTCAGAATAAAGGCAAAAATGCCACAAAAAAAAATTAAAAATAATAAAACTAATAAAATTAGTTTGGCGTTTTTATTCTTAAAAAAATTAGAAAGCCATTGACAGAAAACTTTTGCATGCACCTTTGGGACGGCCCCTAACTTCAGATTCAAAGTTTAGCATCTACTGTCAAGTCGTGCAAGGAGACAAACGTAGATATCTGATCATGAAGTAAAGGTCAAACCTGTGAAACATCAATTAAACTTAATCCTACACTGCACAACAAGTCTGGTGAAACTGCTGAAAACGTAATGGGGGTGAACTTCGCTCATTCTCTGATTTCCGAACTTAAAACTATAATTTATGTTTGTTTACAGTTTGGCAAATCTGCATCATGGAAAGTCATGCTGTTTGTGGCTACTAGGTGGCTGGTAGGGGTTGCTGTTCATATCTCTTCATATTTAAATAATGTATTTGTATTAATTTACAACCCTAGTGACGACACATGCATCAGTGCTACTACTCACAGTTATGACACAATAAGGGCATCAGTACGCACAGTGTGTCACAAAGCCAGCTGATAGTCTTTCAGCCAAACGGTAAACACAATCATCTGTATGTGTCGAGTAAAACCACTGTGTTCTGCATATGTTCCATACTGGTCAACATTCATGCCATCATGTCCAACAGGATACGAACATTAAATCAAAGCTAACGTACTCCTCTCAAAACATTGAGTCAACTCTCCAAACCGCCGTCCACAACATAGCAGAACAAGATTTTTCAATATGCTCCTAAAAGCCTGAGTGAAACCTTTCTGGCTCAAACCAACATGTCTGTCTTGAATTATGAGCTCAACAAAACAAAATCCTCAAAACATGCAGCCTTTACCCAGAGGACACTGGATTGTAGCAGAGCATGAATTATTATTTTTTTTTCAAGATCCCCCAAATACATCTCTTTGTTTTATGGTCTGGTTGTATAGAGAGAAACCAAAGTCACATAGACTGATGTCGCAAGAAAAACCGGAGGCGTCAGAGTAAAGGCCAGTTTTCAGTATTGTTCTCCATTTGTAATTGTGACAGAGTTCAAGGATGTTTTAGGATATGTCCCGAAATGCCGGCTGCTGTTATAGCTGTGAGCATGTGAGCAACTTGACAGAAATGTAGGTGTTAGTCCTATTGATAAACTGAATAATGATCTGCATACAAGAATCCCTGTGACATCTTTTATGTTGAAGTGGTAAGCAAGATACGGAATATCTGTCATGTCCAGTAGTCATGTGAAGGATGTTTTGTTTTCTCCAGATTTTTATTGTTTTATTTTTGCTTTAACATGTTCATTGGGGTCATGAGGGCACGTGTAGCCGTATGCAGAGGACAGCAATCCTGCCTCTATTTGATGTTTAGTCGCAATCAAATTGTAGCTCAGAGGGCCAATGTGTCAGCTGAGAGACAGAGAATATACTATGGATATAAGTGATCAAAAAATATCTACCAATAGTCATTCACAACTTGATAAAAATGAAAAAGGTCAGGTGTGCCATAATAAGTTAGACCATAATATAAGATCAGCACGACACTGGTTCAGTTTTATTAACTACTTTTCATCAAAAAGTAGAGTGACGAGATTTTTTATGTGAAATTGTTAGCCTTGTGAAAACTATTAAGACATTATGGGGTAAATTAGTGTCAAACTTTTTTTTATTCTTTATGGGTTTTCTCTTGTAGTTAATGATAAAATGAGATTAATGAATTGAGTACTGCTGTATTATTTTGACAAGTTGGGGGAGTTTTTTTGAAGGGCCTGGTTCAAAGAAAAATATTATTAAGTCTGGGGTGGGCCTTGCTTTTTCAACCTAAGATTAAGCCCCGCCCCACCCCACCACAATGATTTGCAGACAGCCCCTAATACATTGCACTGCCAAGCCAGCTTGTTGAAAAATATGGGACAGTTCTATCCCAAATATGATGAGATATGAGACAAAACAATCATATTGAGGTAAGAAATGTGAATTTTGCATTCAAATTTCAGTTGAAAAAAATGTATTTTAGTTTATTGGCTAAAACATGCAAGACTAGCAGCATGGTATTTAAAGTGTCTAAAACTGAAAGGAAAAATTAAACAAAATCCCTTTTCTGATACATTTCAGTCCATCTTTGTGAACTTTGTGACAGAGAACTAAGCTCTATGCTAAGATGTCACACATCATGAAAATCTTCACTTCAATTTCAATAGTTACAAAATTAGCCTAAATCCATGTGAGTGACAATGGCTCCCGTCACAGTTTCCACAACGTCCATCTCCAGTTGTCTGTTGCTGATTTAGGTCCGTTTGTCTCCAGAGGAGGCTGTCACGCGAGTCCTGATTGTTTCCGAGCGTCAGTGACACTGGTATTGTTAGATACTCTCTTCATGTTTATAAGAAAAGCACACATCAGTCTGTTTTATATTTTCTGATTGGTTTAATATGTGTTTGCTTCAGGGTCACTACCACCTCAAACCATTTGAATTTTCCTCCCCAGTGCCCCCGAGCTCTGCTCAAGCATTAACATGTTCTGGATGACTGAGACTCGTCAGCCCATCTAACTGGCACTCTGCTCCTGGTGGGATTTTCAGGGGTGTCTGACCTCCCATGCTGCTGCAACACCAAAGAAGTTCCTGAATGTCTCCTAACCTGCAACCCACCTGTTTCCACTCCAGATTTTGTTTGTTTTCAAGTATTTTTCCCCCCACATAATTGTGTTTATTTTTATTTTCTTATTACTTCAACTACTATTTCCATGTGATCTTTATGAAATGCAATTTGTAGTGCGTTCGGGTCTTGGTCTTATTTGGATTATTTGCACAGCACATCTGAAGGTTGTAATGTTGTTAAGAGTTGTTGTGGACTCCAGGGAAAATGACTGCTACGCCTGTAATTACTAATGAGGATCCAAAAAACAAGAGCAAGATGCTTACAATCCCATTTATTTGTTTTCATTTTTGTGTCTTCTCTCATTCAGTAAAATGTTCCCTTCAGACATATTATCTTCTCCTTCATAACCGAGTCATCTTTAAAAGTTTCCTACTGGATGTCGGTGAATTAGTGCTTCCCCACAGGAGAAATGTCTCTTTGCCTACCAGAGCAAGGTCAAAGGTCAGGACCCAGTGCCTTGCTCTTGGGTGCTTCAGTAAGAAGATACTTACTTTCAAGGTGAGATTTAATTTCTTGTTGAACAAAATCTGCGTTATCACCAAACCACTTTGAAACGATTGCCCGTTTCAACTATTGCACACTACACATTAACTTTGCAGACGCAGCCTGTTTTCATTACTGCATCATACGATATGTTAAAGAAATGCATTTAAACATGAGACGCATCAAAACAGAAGTCAGCAAAACAAAAGCAACCCCAGTAATAGCCCTGTCCTCTGGCTATTGTTGACTAAATTCATGTGAGAAATCAAAACCCTCAAATATGTCTCCGCTTACGAATTAACTAGAAATGGCTGCCTGTCCGCTGGCATTGGCACACAGTGATGGGCCAGAGAATGACAGGAGACAGTGCAACAGCAGGAGGGATGGGGGTGGGGGGATAAAGGAACTAACATACCAGAGGACGAGTGAGACAGTACTTCTATTACAAGAATATCTATGACATCATGCTTCACAGAAATTCTTCTGTCCCGTCACATGGGTTGCCGCCATGGAGCTGAAATGAGACCCAGATGGTGAGCAGGCCTGGCCTTGCCCAACCTGGCAACCCGGGAGAAGGCAGGCGGCACATTCACTGTCAGCAGAAACAATGTCAATGGTCCCAGGCAGCCACATGGACAACAACTGGTCCAGCATGGAGATGCTGTTGGCCTGCATCCCTAAAAGCATCTTGTGATTCAAATCATCTTTGCTCTGTTGTAAACTAAACAGGAAATCTGATCTTAGAATCTTGGCGTGGTTTCGTGAAACAGACCGTGGTGAATGTGGTGTCCTTGTGCTGTAAGGGTCTGGTTTCCTGCTGCCTGTACCAGTATGTCTCTCTCTGGGCTGCTGTCATCCAAGAGGGTTGTAGCTCAAACAAAAGAAATATGCTGTTTTCTCAAAGCACTCTTGTCCTGACTTTGATGTATCTAGACCAGTGATTCCCAACCAGGGGTATGATTGTTGAGTAGCTCAACTGATTTGAAAGAAAAAAGAAATTACAATTTGATTTACAAATATATGTTCACATACTGAGTCAGCTGTGACTCCTGAACACTAGTTAGCATGTAGCAACAAGTAACAGATAAATGGTTGAAACAGTTAGCTAAAGGTGACGAATAAAGGTAGCTATAGTGTTAAGTATAATATACAACCCCCCCCCCTTTGTAATAGTGCTCTCAAATCTCTTCCACCATTTTTATCATCGAACCAGCTGGTTCTTTAAAAATTTGAGAGCGCGCATTTATGTTCTGAGCTCTATTTTTAGAGCTGTTGGAAAGAGTACCAGTATGTGCTGCACAGACTGGGAGCAGAGCCAGTAGGCAATTGATACAATCATATCCTACTTCAGCTACCTTGTGGGTGGCAAACATGTCGCCTCTTCCTCACAAAGATTTGGGTGTAGGTTTCATAAACGCCAAAATACTTTGAGCAGAGCACACAACAAAATGCTCTCGACTAGGACAGATAGTAACTGAATTTGTGATTAGAGATTCACAGATTTCTATCCCACAAAACTTGGAAGTGTCTCTTTAAAGTTTGCTTTCACATAAAATGCATCTAAAGCCAGATAAACGCCTGCCAACCATAAGGACACATCAAAAGTTTAATGAAACAGGACTGATTGAAGCTCCAGCTGACTCTCTGCCTTTAAAAAACAGAACATCGCATGGCAGGGTGACAGCAAAAACAAAGCTGAAATTGAACAAACGTGCAAAATTACACATATGAGTGACTAGGGCTACCATTTTCAACTTGCCTCAAAACCCACTTGGCAAGCAGAGGTTTCCCACAGTTCCCTTCACAGCCCATCAGTCAGGCCAGAGGGGGCCTGACTGTCAGGGGTCAGTGCTACGCTGAACATGGAGAGAATATGAAGCAGCTGCCTGGGACAGGAGAGCCTGACGTGTCACCATATGTGTGTGTGTGTGTGTTTCTCAACCTTATTCATTCCTTTACATAAATGATTATGGGCCGTGGTCAACCATTATCATAATGTATGATGTGCAGAGCTTTTCCTTTGGAACTTTTATGTGCCTCTTTGTGTTTGTTTTTGTCTCTGTGGTAATTTTGCATCTCTTTATGGTTGTTTTGTAGTCATTTTGCATCTCTATGTTGTCATTTTGTGTCATTTTGCATCTCTTTGTAGTCATTTTGTGTCTCTGTAGTCATATTGTGTCTCTTTGTAGTCATTTTGCGTCTCTTTGTTTTGTCGTAATTTTGCATCACTTTGAAGTCATTATGTGTCTCTTTATAGTCATTTTGCATCTCTTTGTAGTCATTTTGTGTCTCTTGTAGTCATGTTGTGTCTCTTTGCAGTCATTTTGCATTTCTGTAGTCATTTTGCGTCTCTTTGTTTTGTAGTCATTTTGCATCTCTGTAGTCATTTTGCATCTCTTTATTTTCCAGTCATTTTGCGTCTCTTTGTAGTCATTTTGCATCTCCTTATTTTGTAGTCATTTTGCATCTCTTTGTAGTCAATTTCAGGCTCCCAACAAGTCTTTCAACAGTCACTTCATACAGTTCTGGTCCAGGGAATCCATCCATCTGTGATACTAACAAGCCAACTACCTATCACCTTCTGACTCTGGTGGATGGCCAATCAGATTCCACAGGGAGACCCGTGCCACCCCTCCACCCCCACCTCGTTCCTGGTTTTATGGATATATTTGTAAGTCAGGAATGTGAAAGCTGCTGCTGCCAACATAAATGCCTGCTGACAAAATGATGGCAATCCTGCATGAAAAGTCATGGGACATTGCCTTTGTCTTACTTTCTTGATGCCTGCCACCACTGAGTGAAACCAGCTACTCGTCCATTACCACACCTCTCTTTCTCATTCTTCTCTCAATATCGGAATCTCCTACAGCAGGGAGGAGGGATCCAGACAGATCATCAGTACTGACCACTCTGCGTCCCCACTGCCAGACCATATGAACCCACTGCTCAACTGAAACAACCCCTCCCCAGGGTCTTCTTCTTTCATGCCATAATGTGTCAGGCCACCCTTATTATTTCCTCTTTGGAAGACGTGCTCAGTGTGGCTTTTCTGCAGGTTTATCTGATGACACCGCTCACACAAAAAGCGAGATGGTGAAAGGGGGGCCTCCCACTGACAGCGAGATGGATGCCACAAGTGACAATCTTTTGTTTTAGTAAAATAACTGAGATGCTGGCTTTGCAGGAGCAAAAGGCGGAGGCCATGGGGAACAACTTGTTCACTTGTTCCGTTTGGTTGAACAAACCATGGCACTGTCGGATCTTGTTACTTTTCCAGGTTTGTTTCGCTGTATAGCTCAGGGGGCATGAACTGTTGATATAAGCCCCCCCCCACCCGCTCTGTTGAAAATAAGCATCACAGCAAAAACACTCCCTCAGTGCTGCTAGAATAAAAACTCAGATCTGGCTTCAAATTACCTCAGGCTTTGTTCTCCTACTCTGAATAGTTTACTGGCTCTAAAGTGGTAGTTTATACTCTACGTGCCAAAAATGTCAATAAAACCGCCTTAATCGCCCATCCAATCTGTAATAGCACCTGCTTATGGAAACACAACACGCCCCTGCAGTCTATCTCTGCAGCTGCAATGTTTCCTCCCTACTACAGTCGGAAACGCAGGTCAAAACGCAATTAGGCATTCGGACAGGGGCACTTTGTTTGCTGAGCTGACTTCCTGCACTTTCTTTTCTTCTGAAAGCTGATAGAAATCAGGGGTCAGCAAAGCGCTTACATTTGTCACTGAACAAAATGTATAGCTTCTGGAAGTTGGGAAACAGCACTTTAAATGTGTTTTATTTCATGTCGGCATACCGGGAATAATGACACTACTCTGCCATACAATGCCATTATGAGTCATCTGAACTGTGCACATTTAACATTTTATTAAAGGCCAGAACGATTTTAATAAATATAAATTCCTCTTGCAAAATTTAATTACTGAATTCAATAATTTATTTAAACTATTTGCGATTTATTTAGGCCAAAATTATATTGAACGTATTTACATTAAGAGAATGTATTTTATGTAAATACATGTCAGTTTATAATATATACATATATATATATATATATATATATATATATAATTTATTAATTTACTTAAGTTTAAATGTTCAATTTGACTAAGCCGTCTGTTGGTTTTAATAATCAGGGTGATTTCAGTTCGAGGCCTTCTTCTCTCTCCTCGCCTCAACTGGGATTTATTTAGCCACGTTTAAATGAATTACACCCTAATTTAAGGTAAAAAAAAAACAAGAACATTATCTTTTCAGGCGGGAGTTAAATCTGTATTACATTCCCACTAAGAAAATAAAAAGCAAATATGAAATTGACATTAACGAATAAACATCTGACTGCTGCGTAATTCTTGTGCGCAACGGAAGAACGCCGATCACCAAAAAACGACTTATTTGTAACAGCACCTTTTACATGAATCCAACAATATAATGAAGCAAAAAAACATATTTCTTTTTTTTTTTTTTTAAAGCCAAAATCCTTCCACGGTCACAGAGAAACGATGTCTTACCGACACACTCGTTGGCTTCTCTGGCCGTGGCGCGCTGCCACGGCCGGTCGTAGTGGAAAGGTTTGCACCTGTCGCACTCTGGTCCCGCCGTGTTGTGTTTGCACTCGCACACCAGACTCCCCTCTCGGTCCTTGACGCACTTTGACGCGTGCCCGTTGCACTTGCACCGTCCTCCGACCTGCAGGTCCGACACGGCGTAGAAGTAGGAGTCGCGGGCCAGCTCCGAGTCGTCCTCGTTCTCGTCCCCGAAAGTGTGCAGCCGGCTGAAGACCACCTTGATGTCGGTGGCCGTCACCCAGTCCTGCAGCACCGGGGAGTTGTCGAAGTCGTGCGCCGACGGCCTGCCGTCCAGGGTGCTGAAGGCGATGAGTCCACCTGTCAGGGGGTGCATGTCCGTGTGGGAGTCCGTGCAGATGGCTTCTTGCTCGTTCTGCTTGGTGATCGCCGCCTTGTTCTGCCTGTTGTACATCTTCTTGCACTGAGTGGAATAATACTGAAACGGCACCCACGACTTGCCGTAGTCCATGGACTTGTAGATCGCCATCGACTCGGGTCTCGGCGAGCAAAACTGCAGGCTCACGTAGGTGACCTCAAACTTCTTGCCGAGCGACAGCGTGAGCGTGACGTTCTGCGGGTACTGCGCGTAGTTCTCGGACTGCCAGCAGGTGAGGTTGTGAGGGTTGTTGAGGTCCGTGAGGTACGCAGGTGGACGGGACTTCTTCGGGTCCGCGGCGTCGCACGTGTGACAGTCCCGCGTCCTCTCCTCTCCCTTCTCGGACACCACGCAGTACCTGGCGGCGGGGCTGCCGCAGGTGCTGGACACGCGCACGTCCTTGCCGAAAGCGGAGTTGACGAAGTCGGGGATGCACCTCCGGGGGTTCCCGTTCTCATCGTAGCACGGGTCCGGCGGGGAGGACTGTGCAGCGAACATGCTCAGGCCGTATCCTCCAGAGACCCCCTTGGTCAGCGCAGAAACGGTCACCAAGGTGACCCAGACCTCCGCAATGCTTTGCATTGTAATCCGTGCACCGCAGAGACTCTTGCGCTGAAATGCAACGGAGACAGAATCATCAGAGGTATGAAGGCATGGATGAATTATGATGAAGACCAAATGAAGACGAGCACACAACGATTAGAATAAATGATGCTCAGATGGACATGTTGGACAGCTTGGACGCACTAACGAAGCAACATACTAAACGTGTATGAAATATTCTTACGAGGCAAAGCAAACTCCACCCAGGACACTACCTCCAAATAAACTGCTCAGTCTGAAAGTGTAGCAGAACTCCTAAGAATTTGGAGAGCAACCTATCCCGTTTACGCACGAAAAACTACTGCTATAGTACTCCAGCCGTGCCCCCCCCCCCCCCCCTCTTTGAAATCCCTAAATAAAAATAAGATATGGCAAAAGCCCAGCTGGCTCTGAGACCCCTCTGCCTCTGTCTGTCCACTCAGTCACACCTCTGCCGACCTCTATCTCTGTCTGTCCCATTCCCTCTCTGCTATAATAGAAATAAAGGGGGTCCACTCATTCAGAGGCGAGCAGTCGGAGCATTTTGAGTGTCTGTGCGGAGGAGAGGGAGCGGCGACATCTGCTGGTGGTTTATTTGCACTACATGCTCAAAGAAATACACTTTATCCATTTCACAGTATGTACAGTATATCCCCCCCATGTAAGAAGCCCATTAGCCTAAAACTGGTCTCAAATCTTGACGTGAACCTTGATTTAAAAAACAGATGGCTGAAAATAAAGCTAATATCTCAGTGGCAGTGGAAGGAAAGGAAAGCAGTTCTGAGCCTTTTGTTCAGTGGAAAACACCAAGACTCATTTTGCATTTACACATTTACTAATTTGCCAGTTTGTGAGACATGAGCTGGATCTAGCTTTGACTTGTGAATATTCCTAAACAGTAGCTCACTACAAAGATCTAGACTTTTTGCATGGATAGCTCTATATTAGGGAGTTGAAACCTCCAAAACAGCTTAAAGTGTAATATCCATGATGCTCAGCACAAATTGTTCCTTACATACAAGGAAAGGTGCTCTGATGTTTGGTACAAACCTAAATTATGGGCATGTTGTCTCATTAAAATAACTAGAGAGTCTTATATGAAGCATAATTTAACTAAAAGTCATAGATCTCTGTGTGCACGTTCAGGCACATTACCATTAGCTATAGGAACATGTCTCCCTGAAGAGAAAAGACTTTAAGTGATTTATACTGTGAGATACTGTCCAAATAAACGACTAAGTGGATCTTTGAGCTTAGATCATTTTTGTACGCATGCTGCACCCAAAGGTCAAGAATAAACATTTGTGTGCAAGTTAGGACTTTGTTCTGTCTATTTTCATCCTGTTTCATTTCATACATCCTGTTTTCTGTGCTCAGGATAAGAGTAGAGCCACTGGTGGCTCTAATGCTGTAAACCACGACCAGCGGATCAATCACTCACAATTAAACATATAATAAAACATTAAATTCAATTATAGTCCTTATTTGAGCCTAAAAAAAGTGAACTAAACAATAATTAAAGTTTTTGCTTCTGTTGATTTCCTGTCTGTGAAGGACTGGGAATCCTTATACTTCATGTTGTGCAACGTATCCATGGTGATATAGACGTTCAATAAACATAAACTGATAGCCTGCTCTGAACAGCCTCTCGTGTTAAATGAGGGCCGTCATGTAAGAGACTCCTCCTATGGTATTAGTGGACTGTCTTATGAAAACCACCTCAGCATGAAGGCTCATTCGGTTCCTATTTTGACTCTACAGAGGGTCTGTTTCTGAAAAGCGCCAACACAGGAGGATGTGGTCTCTGTATTGTTTCCCTCCACTGGTGTGTCTCAGCTGTGACTGGTTGATCTGGGATGATCTAGGACACTGATAACTGCACTTACAGGTAAGGGCTGTGTTTCCCACTGCTGATTACTTCTAATCTTCACTCCATGTGTCTGTATCACATGTAACCCTGCCTGGGTCAGGTAAGTGGCCAGAGGTGCCATTTGACATATTTTATATTTTAGCATGTCATATATTCTCTCTCTGTAGTAGGAACAAACTGCTGTTACACAACTTCCATCAGATCTAACTGCTAAGTGTTATTCAACCTCTGCAGACTTCCTGTTCCCCTTCTTTTAAAAGCTGCTGGTAGCTCAGTGCATTCATACATACACAGCATGGAACTGGTTTTAGTATTTACGAGATTAGCGAGGTGCTGAAAAGAGTGTCAGCAGTATAATCAAGGTGTCTTTATAGTTTAGGGGGTGGCCACTTCAACATGTGCAATTAAATCAACACCTGCATTTAAATCATACATAATGTTTTAAGAAGCCTGAGCAGACATCAGTATTTTTGCACTGTGGCAGTAACAGTCACGTTTGCACGGCAGGGCTGGACAATATGTCCTGACAACATACAATGGAGTAACACCTGCTTCCTCAGTAGACAATTCATAGGTTTGCTTGCAAGACGCTGGACATGCTGGATATAGCAGAGCACCGAGCTGCTGCCTGTGTTGCCCTGCTGCACAAAAGCTATGCTTGTCATCGTGGTTTAATATGTGCATGTAGTCATTTTGTGCTTAAACCTATTTAAATGTTAAGGCAATCATGAATATCACCTCTTATAGCCATATGTGGGTATATACTATATATAAGTGCCTTTTGTATTGCTACTAATCTAAGAGTGCGTATCTCAATGGATTTAGGAAATGTAGAAATTATGATTTTTAAAAAAAAATATATATATGCACATGTTGAGTCAGCTGTAACACCTGAAAACTACATGTTGCATTTGAGAGCGCAGGAAAACTAGTTAGCAACCAAACAGAGAGTCTAATGGATTAAATGGTGGAAATAGAAAATAGCTTTGAAATAGTTAGCTAATAGTAATGGTTCAGATTTAATAGTTAAGTCAAAGTAATGGAGCAGCTAACAGATGAAATAGCTATCTAATGAATAAATACTGAATAAGCTAACAGTAATGGATGGTTGAAACGTCTAGTCTCTACCACTAGTAGTACAAATGCAAACTTGACCAAACCAAACACTGACAGTTAAACTGTGTAAATATAATGTTGTAACACTATCCACTATCCAAATCAGTTCAAATCAACACATTTGGAACATGACTGGTGGTGTTAATGACGGGGTGCTTAGTTCATCTGACAGGACTGTGGGAGTACGTTTTAAAAAGAAAGATCGGGGGCCACTGCTCCATTTCTGTACAGTGCACACACTCTTTATTGTAATTAATGTATAAGATGCAGTTTCTGCCCCTGTCTGGTCTTAAGAATACAGTTAAAGGATGTTGTTTATTTATGCTGCATGCTTATGCAGAAGGCCTTTTCACATCTTCCACAGCTGGGCACAATTACAGCTTCCGTACGCACACCGACATCCTGAAGACCAAATATACTTTGAGGAAAAACATTTTTTCACATCAAGAGGGATGTCTGGTGGCAATCTCATTTGAATTTCTCTTTTTAAATGAATTACAACAGGCACAGAAACGGGCCCTGCCTCTGAAAAATCGGCCTACTTCTTTTCTTTTAAAGTGTTTAAATGCACCAATGAAGTATTATTGTTTCATTGTGTGGTCAGTGTGGTTTCACTTGTTTGTCATCAAATGCGTGCACAGTCTAACCACAGGTGTCATGTGATGCGTAGTGAGCAAGTTCCAGAAATTCTTAGTTTCGTTCATAACTGTTGTACTCGATGGGGTTTTGTTGCTTGAACGTAGTTGAAAGAGTCTTTTGTCTTTGGCATGAAACACTTACCTACTTCTCTTAGCTTGCTAATATGACTCACGAGGATTAAATTGGAAGTTGCCCTTCTGTAAGATTCATTTCCATCCCACCTTTGAGTCATATGAAATCTGGTGTCAGCAGCTGATTTTAAGAATGATAAACTAGAAGTTGTGGTCACTGTTTTCCACCAGCTCATCTCCGGTCCACTCGCACAGTCTGTGACTCACTGGTTTGAAAAAGGAAGTGGCAGCTTGTGTGTTTGCTGAGGACATTTGTGTTTGCTTCTCTGTATGTGCGAATGAGCCTTTTGACTCTGGATCGCGTTTGATTGTTTCTGGACAGGAACAATACTGATTATAAAGTGATGGCAAACGCAATAACAGGAAGTTTGGACCACTGAAGAGGCATAATATATTGGTTTACCGGAACACAATAACAGGGTGTAATTCTTGTTGATATTTTAGGACTTCCTGTTGGTTTGTCTGCTGTATTATCCTGTGGATGTTGTAATGCCTCTGCAGAAGAGCACGCAGACGATGGAGCAGAGCTCGTGCACGGAGGA
This sequence comes from Gadopsis marmoratus, assembly GCA_036023855.1. NCBI lineage: Eukaryota > Metazoa > Chordata > Actinopteri > Centrarchiformes > Percichthyidae > Gadopsis > Gadopsis marmoratus. Next base: position 70,809 of record JAVQJF010097994.1, on the reverse strand, counting down.
TCGTATCCAGCACGTCCTCGAGCGTTGCCTCTGTGACCTCGGCCTCAACACTCCTGACAAACAACTCTGGAACGGTGAGCGCCTTTAATGCTAGCACAATACAAAAAACAACGCTGAAAGTATGAATCCAGATAATATAACTTGGGTCCTCAGTTCAGAAATATACGTATTGTGGCAAAAAGAACAGATATGTTAAAACAAATGTTGCAGAAATGTCCTGACACACTGCTGTTGAACTTCACTGTTGAACTATGAAATGAAAAGCAAAAGTAGATTTTTAACCTGTTAAATGATCAAAACACACACCCAGCTAACCTACTGGGAGCATATTGTTCGTCTTAAAGAAAAAAATGGGAATTGAAAGTGGCGACACACAGAATGGGGAGTGACAGACAGCATGTGGGAGTATCATGCTGCTTTGTGCAAGGTCAATTTTCCAATACTGACTGAAAAAACCCTCATTAAGAGCTTTGGCATCAAGGGAAAGTGATGTAATAATTTTACTGTCATTAGGCGACTTTCTGAAGATCAGCTGTCAACATGTGTATCTTCGATACACTGCATTTCCTGCCTGTTATCAGATTGAAACCTTAAAGGAGAAATAAGCGCTTGGCTCAGGCTGTGTCTTTCTCTCTCATCTGACTAGCTGGGCTGTGCGTAAATCGCTGGTGTTTGGAGGAACTTGTGAAGAGAGATCCCCACAACTTCCTCATCCTTCTGCAGAAAGTACTGAGGAAAACAAAGGAGGTCGAGAGCTGGAATAACAACATAATTTTTCAAACCGCTTGTGTGTAATATTGTGAATGACAGCGAGTTTCAGTTCAGTATTTTTCTACCTCTTTGACAGGTGCTGCAGCAGTGTCGGTATGAACTGGTGGTGCCCATCGCTCTCCTGTTCTCTTCAACCCTCCTAAAAGTGAGTGAGCGTCATTCGCAATCAGTAGTGATGCAAGCACAGTTTGAGTTACAGGGAGAAGTTTTGGGTTGCTTTTAAACAATAAAATATTTCTGTTCTCCTATTTCTTATTTAACCCTGGTGGTTTTTTTCTTCTCTGCCGCTTGCAGGCTCCTCATGTGGCTTTAGAGTGCGGCCTGCTGCAGGAGGCCTACCTGTTGTTCCATAGTTTCCTGGCCTGGCCTGAGCCTTGCTGCTCTGCCAGTAAACGCCTGCTGAAAATCATCCAGCAGGAGCTCAGAGCACCAGGTAAGTGAAGTAGGCCGAATGTCACCTCACTGTTTGTTTGTTTTTCAAGTATGGAAAGCCAGTGATTAAAAATGTTTTACTGTTAGAATGTTAGGAAATACCCCAGACATTTTGACTTGATTGCAATAAAAAAAGATGAGCTGCACTAAACTGTATTGCTGCATTTGTTTTAGGTATTTCATTTCAAAGACTGGTACGGACAGAGCAGGGTGTTTCCCCTGAGATTCACTCCTCTAAAACCATGTAAGTTCATTCAAACTGTAATGCTAGCTTTTTAAAATGCCATTAAAATGAGCTAAATATGGTAACTATTTTCATATATCTTAAACCTCTTCATGGCACTTCAAAATCTGTCCTTAGTTTGGGTTGATACTTGAGATCTTAATTTTTACACCATTGCTCTCCCTGTATCTGTGTGTGTCTTTATTTGACTAGGATGGTGCTGTTAGTGAGCACCGATGAGGACGTCCCTCCAGAGGTGCAGTCTGTCTCCGAGCAGCTGAGTAGGACCCAGCACTCCAACAGAGACGCCACTATCATCCTCATCCTGCACAGCTTCCAGGCTGCTCTTGGCACCAAACATGACCTGCAGGCTCTCCGCGCTGCCCTGCAGGTGACTGACCAACGTGCTTCGGATGCACTATTCCTCTTTACTCTCTCTCTCTCTCTCTCTCTCTCTCTCTCTCTCTCTCTCGCGCTTCGTTCTTTCTTTGCTGAAACACAGTTCCTAATGTTCCTCCAGGCAAAGCGTCCCGAGGAGCTGGACCAGCTCCTGGAGGCAGTAACTGACAGCATGGAGACGGCAGCCTCTGCAGCAGATCTCGGCACAGCTAGACAAGACCTGCTGCTCAGCATGGAGAGGCTCAGAGAACGCCTCGCTGTTCCCGCCGATGGCTGCCCAGGTACTGGTAATGTTCCAGATGCAGATTGTTGTCATTTTTGATTTTTTTGACTGAACCTGCTTTTCAAGATTGTTCTCAGACAGTAGCGCTTCCTTAATCTGAGTGCCACCTCCTCTCTTTAGGGGCAGTTGAGACTTTCATGCTGCCCTTCCCCAAATGTCACACATGCTCCTGGGAAAACGACAACTTTGGTAATTAGCTCAGCTTGATCAACTCTCCAAATGCCTGCATTATCTACTAGAGATCTGTCTTTAAATGTTCTCACATGTCTTCTTCCCATTCATGCAGATTTTCTGAACCACATTCTGGCAACCGACTCCGGCCTGGACTCAGCTGAAGACTGTTTCCTTAAAACAGAAATGTACGAGGATGATAACAATGACACCAGTGTGGATGAGGAATACGAGGAAGTGGAGGGACACAAAGTGGACCACCGCATCTCCACTGCGTCTTCTTCTTCCTCGAGGGACTCCATGCTGTCCAGCCACTCTCTCTCCTTGAGCTGGTCTGCGGGCTCCACGGCGTCTGCCTCATCAGGTGTGGAAAGTGACTTCAGTGAGGACACGGCACACGAGGACACAGAGGAAGGACAACCAAAGCCTAGAAAGAAACCCAAAAAGAAGTCCAGGTCCATCTTAGGCGTAGAGCGCTTCTCCTTGCTTTTCAAGACTCGCAGCCCAAGCATTTGCCGCCGTGCCCAGAGTATGGGCTACCGTGAGGATTTTACCAAAGACTTTCAAAGAACTGGCTCACAGCTCAAACACTCCAGACAGGTTCATCCTCTGCATGCGTCCCGTGCTGCCCTGGACCCTCTTTCCCCCCAGAAGCATGTGTGCGTTCGCAGGAGGCCGATCCTGAGCTGCAACGAAGGCGATGCGGCAGAGGTGCCTACCCAGGTCAAAGTGGTGGTATTTGGAGGTGACAAAGAAGCTGGCAGGCTGGCTAGGGCGTACAGAGACCTGCAGCAGAAAGAGAGTAAATGTCCCCAACTCACCAAGATGTGCAAACTGCAGTTTTACTTTGTTCCCACCAAAAGTAGAACTATAGGAGGCCCAGCAGGAGGACACACGCTGCCTGAAGGGCAAATAGGAAGCTCAAGCAAAGCTGCTGACTCTGTGGTGAGAACATCTACAGGATCACTTTCTAATATAGCACCCTTTATAATAATTTATAATAGTTTGTAACTAATGGCTTTATTAATGGTTAATCAATTATTTACTAATGTTTTATGCATCCGAGTTAAACATTTAACAACTCTCACAAACCTCAAATGTTAGTGGATCATTTGTAATAAATAATAAATGTTAATAAGTTAATAATAAGTGTTGTTACAACAATCCATCAGGGCTTGAATTGGAAACTTCAATAAGTCGTTAATGAATGGGTTTTGGTCCAAATGGTCGGCAGTACTTTCCCAGAAGGTCAGAAGTCAGTTGGAGGGGTTCACCTGATGAACAAAAGGGCTGAAAAACATAAGCTTCAGCCAGAGAGATTTTTCACACCCTGGCAACCTAAAAGTAGTCATCTAATGGCTTATAACCTATCTATAAGGCTTTAATAAATGATTCATTAGCTCTTAAAAAAAACATTAATTACAATGTACTGTGTAAACACTATATAAAAGGTGCCTCATTGGAAAGTAGTACAAACAGCACCGTAATATTGTTTTCATAGACCTGCTAACAGGAAACTATATGGACAGTTACCATTTCTTCTTTCACTCCGACAGGAGTCTAATGGCAGTGTACTGGAGGACAGTACAACTGATATAGCCCAGATGTTGGGCATGATCGACCCCTGGTACGAGCGCAACGTCCTCAGTCTGCTCAGCCTGTCCTCTGATGTCCTTTGTCAGGTACCTTCTATACTGGCATCATCACCTTTCTCTGGTCCACACGTTACATAAAACGTCAAGAGAGTAGCTGATGTGACTTTCTGGCACCTAATTCACTCTCAGTGACAACAAGAAGTTCTAAAGTCAGCCATAATGTAATGACCCAGACCTAAATGTCTTCTTCTTAGGGACAGTATGAAAATTACTAGAGGGCGAAAAGGCGTTAGGTAAGAGAGGGGGTTATGTATGTAGGGGATGGAAGTCAGTTTTGGGGGGGTGAACAGGGAAGGGTATTATTCTTGCCTTGTGAGATTTATTGTAATTTCCTTTTTTTAGGGTTTTGTGGGGAAATATTCTAGCACCCAAGCAGCAATGTGCTGAGAGCTCGACTCCCTCTTTCTGAAAGAAAATATTAACACTGTGAAGATTCAGCCCCCATCCCCACCCAAATCATTTTCATACAGTCCCTTAAAGTTGAACTCTTTTTTACTCGTGAGTTATTTACAAAGAATCAAACAAGAGACATATAATAATGGGATTCTTTTACACTAAATACTCGCATTTCAGATATTAAATGCTGGTTCTGTTCACCTCATACCTGGTGTTGGTTTGGTAAAAGCTGCATTGTGATGTAACTGTACGCACATACTGTGATGCCCTCATCATGATCTATATTGTCCAAAATTCATATACGTGTTCTCTCTGAGCCAGACGGACTGTAAGGAGGGCGACGTGTCAGTGAGCAGTGGCAGCACGGAGAGTCTTCCCTTGCTGGCCGACTTGGTGCTTTATTACTGTAGACATGCAGACCAGCCTGTTCTGGTGCAGCTCTACCAGGCAGAGGTGAGAGGAGCACCACACGCACAGTCTCTCACTCCAGGAAATACCTGTGTGAAAGGACACAATGACCGAATGGCTTCATTCTCACTCACTCACTGAATCAAACCGGCTTCTTCCTCCACACAGCTGACCCTGGCTGGAGGAGAGAGGAGAAGGGAAGTGTTCATTCACTCTCTGGAGCTCGGGCACACTGCTGGAACCAGAGCTGTGAAGGCCATGGGTGAGTCACGCTCTGACAGATGCACCCAGACAGCCACAACAGCACACACACATACAGCCTAATGTGTACCTTTTGCAGGTGCTGCCAGCAAAAGGTTTGGAATTGATGAAGAACGGGAGGCTGTGCCTTTAACACTAAGTGTTGCCTATAACAAGGTATGACGCCCACAGATTTCCTGCCACACAAAGAATAACACACAGCCAGAGCTATTTTCAGATCTGCCCCGTCCGTCTACTCTCAATGACAGGTGGCTGTCAGTGGGCGGAGCCAGTGGACCCAGACAGACATGGTTTGCACGTCGATAAATCTTCACAAAGCCTGCAAGAAACCTGAGCAGCTAGGTGTGCTAGTGATACAGTGATAGTCCCCATCTTTCTATCATGTGCCACATATTGAATATTTGTGGGGAGTTTCTGTCTGCATCGTGATTTCTAAGCAAATGTTTGTCTGCCCAGCTTCAAAAATAGAATGTCTGACAATGACGATGACAGAAGTCCTGAAGAGGCAGTGCTCCAAGTCCAAGAAAGGCTACAACCAGGTGAAGAGGCAGCTTTACATGTTGAAATGAAACACTATAAGCAATGTCATGCCTGCCCTCCCTTTCAAACCGCACCCCTCGTCCTCACACTGCGTCTCCCTCCACATGCCCTCTGGCAGAACATCTCCATATCAGAGGTGAAGGTGGACAAGGTGCGGGTGAACGGCGGAGAAGAGGGGACAACATTTGCTGTGTGTCTGGATCAGGATGAGAAGAAGTTCATCCAAAGTGTCACCAGGTACAACAGAGCATCATCACTGACAATCATATCCTTTAACCTTTACTCAAGCAAAAGTTCAGAAGTACTAGCAAAACATCCTTAAAGTATCAAATGGTGATATATTACTTTACATTATTATATTGCTAATCATGATACATCAATGCATAAGTAGCATTTTACTGTTTGAACTAGTCGAGGTGGAGCTAGTTTTAACTAACTTTATATACAGTTAGGTGGTTTAGTCCAGCGGTTCCCAACCTAAGAGTTGGGCCCCGTCAAAGGGTCAAAATGACATAAATCTGAGGGATTGTAAGATGATTAATGTGGTCGGAAAGAAGAAAAAACAAAATGCAACTTTGATTTCCTTTTGAAATTCTGCATAACTTGACTTCTTTGTGCTTCAAACATTTGAAACCAGGTGAGACGTTGTGAGTGGAAACCTCTTCAGAGGATCTAATAACAACTCACAGATTTCTCAGCTTCATGTAGACAGTTTTTTTGTAAGAGGTCACAAGCCAGTGTAGTGTATTTTATAATCTTAACATATGCTTTTTTTAAATTTAAACTCCTAATCTGAAAATTAACTAGTAACAACAGCTGTTAAACAGATGTAAAAAGTGAGTAAAAGGTACAATTTCTCCCTTTGAAATGAAGTGGAGAAGAGGTATAAAGTAACGTAAAATGCCTCATAAAAAGGACCTTAAACCTGTACAGTATTTGAATAAATGTAACTTTCCACCACTGCATTTGTGTTGGAGTCATAACCTGTGCATGCATTTATCAGCCCCCACATGCAGTGATGTCTTCTGTATCTGCAGGTGTGAGGTGTCTCTGTGCTGTAAACCAGGAAGCAGTTCAGACTGGAGGTCCTACCAGCCCTCACCCGGCCAAGTCCACCCGCTGCACCCATCCTATTGCTCTCTGCTCTGCCTTCCCATCAGCTCTTTCTCTGCCTCACATCCATGACACACTTTTTACTAGACTGAGCGAGCCCAAAGATGGGATGCAGGACTTACACAGGGATGTTTAAACCGAAGTTGCACAGTACTAATGATAAGGGTGACCTTTATTAACCTGTATATATTTCAGGTTTGTCCTGTAGCTGGAGCCAAGGCAGTCACATGCTGTTTAGAGGATTTGTTTCCAGCGTCCTACTACTTTTGTGTCTCTCCTTGTCACATCTTTGATGTCACTGGAAGAGACCATTTCAGGGCCTTGAAAATAAATGGATTTATGACACTCTGTAACCACTTGAATGCATACAGTTGTACCAGTGAACGTTAGCTGAAATATGCATAACGCTGTGCATTAACTGATGTTTGCCTCACTGTCTCTGCAGGGCTTTGAGAGATGTTACTTGTCGATTATATCAATTATCTGCTGTCCGAAGCATAAAACTGATTTACTTGATTACTATTGTGTACGCTCTGTTCAGAAGAAAACTGTTTTTTTTATTGTTCTTTTAGAAATGTGTAAAAAAATAAGCTATTTATTATGAAGTGCTAGTGCAGAAAACATGTTTTTTTAAATGTATTTTTTAATCTGTTATTATATGTCACATTATCACAATAAAATCACGCTTCAGTCAACTCAGTTCATTCTTTGTTCTCACCGCCTTTCCTGAACTTCCTCTTATGAGTCACTGACACCCCGTCTCACTCACACAATCAACTCAACCTGCCATTCTCAAAACATTTCCCCCAAAGGTAACAGCAGTGGAGAAGCCTCAAGAGGGAACACTTTTCATATTCCTTCTCAGGCATTTTTAACTGTAGACGCTACAATGGAAAACTCTGGATTACTGACAGCGTAACGTAGCTTCATTGTCACAAAGAGCAGCTGGAGGAGAAAAGATGGCTGATCCTACAGGTACGTTTTCATGTCTTCATACACTGTTGGAAGTTACTGTAACGCACAAACCCGTTTTGCTGATTTAAGCTCGGCGTAGCAGAACATAAAGTTGACTGTGGGTATCGCAAAAGTAACATGCGTGACCTTCATTTTTTAGCTGACGTGGCTCTCGCGGGTGTGGAGTCCAGCCTGTACAACAACGTCCAGGCTCTCCTCCAAGACATGAACAGCCAGTGTGCCTCACAGAAAGGTATCTACGACTGAAGCAATACAAGGCACTTAAAGGCAAATAAGGTCCACTGCACCCAATCATATAAGTCATTATTAAAAGTAGGTCATCATTCCTTAGGAAAAAAGCTACTCTTATGTCTTTAGGGTAAATACCAGGCTTCTGTCAGCAGCCGGTTTGCTTAGCTTACTTTAAAGGCAGGAAACAAGGAGAAACAACTAGCCGGGCTACGTGTGAAAGTGACAAAAGCCTCCTCTAATGCTAACATGTTAACATGTTATATCTCGTTTTATTAGTCTGTGGATTTTGTTACCTCTGACCAGAGCCAGGCAAGCTTGTTTCCCCCTGTTTCCAGTGTTTATGCTAATCTAATCTAACCCTAACTGTAGCCTTATATTATACAGACATGAGTGGAATCAATCATGTCATCTAACTCATAGCAAGAAAGCAAAAAATGCTTATTTCCCAACATGTCAAACAATTCCCTTCAGATTCCACAGAATAAAACAGAAAAGAAGTATCATTTAGCACAATGTAAAACTAACTACGTTTTGTGGCCTCGTGACCTGTTTTACAATAAGGTGAATCTCTCTATCATGTCAAGATGATTTCGTTTGGTTCATTCAAATGATGTTGAAAAAAGGTGAAACGATCAACACTGTACTACATGCCCCACGACTAAAATCTAAATTAGTTTCAGGGAGCAAATTGTATTAATGTGCATAATCAAATATCTGTCTGCTCTGCAGGAATGCTTAGATGGAGTCTTCAGAAGAAGTTGGAGGCTGATCCGTCCTGCAGCGTTTCGTTGATCGCCGTGCTGGTCAAAGAGCTGGAGACGATGCGGAAGAGCGTTGGCACGGTTTGCTCCTTCAACTCTGTGTTCAGATTTCAAAGTCGAGTTTAAAATTTTAAGTAGATTTCCAAGAGCTTGAAAAAGTTGATGTTTTTTTTTTGGTGCCAGCAAAAGAATATTTGCAAACACTAATTAAAAAGCTAATATTGAAGTCGCTTTTTGTTTGACGACTGATCCAGATTCATAAAACAAGATCATACATGCATGTCGTCCCAGTGCTGCGCACGCTCTACTATGTGGTTATTCAGGTAAGACACCCCTGTGTGACTGCAGTCATTTTTACTGTAGAAGAATAGACAACTGAATATGCATTATTAGTAATATTTTCTGTCAATTGTTTTGCTATTTCTGCATTTATATTTCCAGTCAGGTGCCATGGTTCCTGCCAGCCTGTACCAGACTGTCTTTGAGAGTTTGATGAAGCTGCTGATATTACCGTCGCCTTACTCTGCTGTGGCCCAGAGCACTCTGAGGAGCATCAAAATGGAAATGACCACACCAGGTATATACATTTCCAGAAAGCTGGTATCAGCTACACACAGTACAGTACAGTGTGACGCTGTGAAATAAACACTCCTGACAGACATATCCTTCCCTCAACAGGCTCCTTACATCTGAGGACAGTCATTGCAGAGCAGAACTTGAAGAATGAGCACTTCACCTTGCAGGAAAAGTAAGTATCAACTTATTTTAAAATGGTGCAGAGTTTAACACTGAATTAACTATTGTATTACAACCACCCTCCCCCCCCCCTTCCCTGTTTGCTGGTTTCCTTCAGGGTGTTTGTGCTTGCTGACCCAGCTGTGTTTTCTGCGTCGCTGGAAGCATCCGTGAGAGAACAATTTGAGGTGTCCAGTTTGCTCAGGAACACACCAACCGTGGAGAAAAATGTGGTGCTACGTGTGCTGCAGGCGGGGCTGGGCACGACCTGCCAAAGCTCCAGATTGGCTCAGGCTCTGGAGGTAAACAATTCTATGATGATGTTTTGGAAAAAGTGAGGAGGAGATTTTGGGTCTAGGGATGTCGGTTGGTAAGTTGGTCAGTACACCACTTTGGTCCAGACCGGAATACTCAGAAACTACAGGACAAATTGGCATTAAAATCTGGTGAATATATTCATGGTCGCCAGGTGATGAATCCTAGTAACTTTGGTGATCCACAGACTTTTCATCTAGTGCCACCAGCGTGTCAAAGTTTTCGCTTATCCTGAGAAATATCTCAACCTCGACTACATGGATTTTGCACAAGCATTCATGGTTCCCAGAGGATGGATCCTACTGGCTTTAATGATCGCCTGCCTTTTCCTCTAGCGTCACCATGAGCTTGTCATTTTCGGTTTTGTGAAATGTCTCAAAAACTACTGGATGGATTGCCATGAAATTTCATAGACATTTATACCCCCTTAGGATGAATTGTAGTAACTTTAGTGGTCCGTCAGCCCTCCCTTTAAAGCCATCATCTTTTTTGTTCAGTACTTTGGTTAATGGTCAAATCAGCCTCCTCTGTCCTCGGTGTTGAGTGCTAATTAGCAAATGTAGCATACTAACATGTTAAACTAAGATGACATGGTAAACCTTATATCAAAGCACCGCTGTGCCCCAGTACAGCCTCACAGGGTCGCTAGCATGGCTGTAGTCTTGCTGATAAATGTTTGCGTGAGGCAAGTTTATTTCTCACATGACTACATAAATAATATATTTCGCTGTATTCAGCATTTCTCATTGTTGTTTATTTTATCAGACCTTGTTTCTTTTGTGTGTTTCAGGCTTTAGGGGACAATATAGTCGAGAAATATTTCCAGGAAGTGGTTCTAGCCGTGGTGCAGAGTATGAAGCATGGTGCAGGTGGTCGTGCAACCTATCTGAACAAACTTCAACATATATACAGGGACATCTTGACTGCCTCTAAAGAAGGTGTGTGTTCTGCACTCTTCTGTTGTAGCACAGATTAGTACGTGCAGAGATAAGAACATTTTGACAGGATTGCTGTGTTGTCTTCACACTGTTTTCTCAGAAATAACAAAGGTAGATCATGGTTCTTCTGTGCGCGGCACTACAATGCCCTTTCCAGAGATCAACTTCCTCTTGTGGAGAGACAAAGATGATTTATGTGAGTCAGTCAGACAAACAAAAACTACTTTATGTTTCAGTTCATAAGAGATCCAGTTTCTGCAATAAAAATGTACATTAAATGCATCTTTCCAAAAGGGAATCTGCTGACAAACTTCGCCCTGAGCTGCTGCCCTAACTCTAGTGTGGATGAAGAACTGAAGGCCAAAAGAGACTCAGTTCGGTCTGAGGACAGTGGGATAGAAAGGGATCTAAAGGAGAGTGACTTTGAAGACACAGAGCAGCATCCAGTCAGAAAACCTTTGTCGGCATTCAGTCGGAAAAATGCCTTTAAGAGCACAAAGTCGGCAGATAGACTGAGCCTAATGAGGGAGAAGATAGAAGCATTTCTTGAAAGCTCTCCTGTCCTCAAAGACGGCGGGAGGCGGCACACAGCACGGGTAGTGGTAATGGGGGACGATCGTGTGTTGGGAAGACTTACCAGGGCTTATCGCTCGATTCGGTGAGAAGCTGGGTTTTTATGAATACCGGTGGCATGTGTTCCTCAGACCTTTTCTGCATTTCTATTGTGTGTGTGTGATTATATTCAGCTTTCCATTAATGTTTTCCCTGTGTTTCCCAACAGAGAAAGAGAATCAAAACATCTTATTTTGACCAAGAAACTGAACCTACAGTTTTACTACATCTCAGTCACTGATGTGAAGCTCAGTTCACCTGTGAGTTACACTCACTGAGTCCCTCACTGACTGACTGGAATACACATTAGAAGACTCTGTATATGACCCTGCAACCCCTTTTAGTCCTCACAGGATAGCCCATGTCAGGATGAAGGCAGATTGTCTATCGCCTCCTTGCTGGGAAGAGTGGATCCATGGTACCACAGCAACATCAACGGTCTGGGAGCTGCAATCTCCAATCTGTCTGGAACGGTAACCACAGATTTAAGACTTAAGAGTCTACCGCCATGTCTACCAGCTCTGTGAGGCTGCATTTAGCCACAGCAGCATGTCGAGCTAAATGCTAAATAGCGTTTTTTTGTTTTCTGTGTATCTTGTTTTTTGCTTTCAGTGTCAAAGCACTTTGTAAAACTCTGTTTTTAAGAGGTGCTATACAAATAAAGTTATTATTATATATTATTATTATGTCTGTCTGCTGCAGCACTCCCATCACAGCCAGCCATCGGAGCAAAGCCTCTTCCTACTAGACACCCTGTGCTATTACCTTCGCTGTGGGACGCAGCAAGTTAACCTGCCACTGTATTCGGTGAAGGTACAGTGCCGCTGTCATGTGTATAGATATTTGTTGGAAAAAATATTACAATTTACAATTTAATGTCGAAGACAAAGAGGAAGGTTGGGTTTTCATATGTCAACATAAGCAGCAGAAACACCACATTATCACAGGAGTAGGACTTAATGGAGTGTTTATAAATTGTATATATATTATACAGTATATTGCTGCTTTTTCTTAAAGCTGTACTAATTAATTATTTTTTATATTAACAATCAATTAAATGACCATGTCCACTTGTAATGATGAATCCACAGAGAATTAACACCTGTGAGTTTTTAACAACATAAATAGCTGCAGCTTTAAGGAAAGAAATTTAACACCTTTTCCATCACCGGTTGGAATTGATGCTGCACGTGTTCTTCCTGGTTTGGCTAAATACAGTATGTGTTCAGATGACCTGCTCCAGCTGCAATGTGACTTCTGTGGTGGAGGATGTGTTTGTGTCCCATCTGAAGGCAGACATCCCAGAGTTCAGACACTTTAAAGAAAAGTTATCAGGTATGTTTCTGAACCTCTTTCTTCGTGTGTGTGTGTGTGTGTGTGTGTGTGTGTGTGTGTGTGCGTGCGCGCGTGGGTGCGTGTGCGTGTGTGTGAGTGTATGGATACTGCCATGACTGGGCTAACACTAAAGCTACATGAAGTAAGGTGTTGTCATTGACAGAGCCCTTTGCACGCCGAAGGAGGTCAGCACTGGATGTCCTTGGGGCAGTCATCTCAGTCACTTATACAAAGGTACAGCTCTCATTATTAATATTGTAATATTATAATCATTTAGCATCAGCATCAGCAGCAGGATTTGGGCTGACTTTCACATCCTCAACAGATCTCTTTAAGCAAGCGAGAGGTTGTAAAGGGAGAGGCACCCATGATGTGTGGCATGGTGATTACATCTGAGTCAGCAGCTGTGACATCAGGTTAACCTTTTGATTTGTGTTTATGTTTAGTTGACAGATTAATGTTAATGCAACACTGAGTAATGGTGAGGAATCAATTTCTAGGTGAGGATCACCTTACTGTCAGGTTTGACAGCTTGAGCCCAGCATACAACACAGTAAGAATTTATTTATTTCATACTCAGGAATATAGGCAAATTGGATTATATTTCATCATTATTACTACTGTTATTTGAAGTAATATTTACAGTAGTGCAACTAGACCTTTAATGGAAGTTGATATGCTTTCTAAACCATTTCTCTTTTGATTATAGAAGATCCGAACCCAAAACATCACTATCAGGACGATGGAGCAGCGATCGCTCTCTGTGTGCCTGGACAAGGACTCTCGCAGGACATACACTGATGTCCAACGGTCATTCACGACACTACAACATTTCTGTTTCAGATTTGTTCTTGTTCACCTTAAGCAAGTGACTGAATGTGTGACGCAATGTCGTTCCTTTACAGGATAGAGGTTTCTCCGTGCCTGGACCCAGGATGCAGCATCCGGTCCCGGTTCAGTGTCATCAACGCGCAACAGCTGCCATTGAGCAAGTACGTCGCCCGAGTCCTGTCTCTGCCAATCAACACCTTCACTGGTGTGAGCCTCTGATGGAGCTGTCTACGTCATGCCTGCAGATATCGCATACTGCTGGGCATAATGTCAATATTGTGTGTCACAGTGTACATTAAGCATCTGTAACTCCTCCTGTGGGTGCCCATAAGCAGAGGCCGCTGTATTAACTGAATGTAGTAGAGCACAGTTGTAAAATTATGAAATAGGAGAAGTTATGATTGTGCAATACTGTACATTAAAAACACTGTATTCTATTTAACAAAATTATTTTATTATTGTAATGTTAAGACCTTAATTAAGATACCTTTTTTTTTATTATGGTAACTATTAGTAACACGAGTCATGATGATGGCGTTTGCAATGTACATGTCTGCATCTAGCTGCCAGTTTGAAATGTTCCAGCTAATTTTGGTGGCGTAAATCATTAAGTGTTAACTAATCACAACAGGAATTCATTATAAATAATGGTGGTGGAATGTAACTAACACAAAGTACTGTTTTTAAGGATTTTCTGACTCATGGAGATGGAGACAGTAAGACAGAGCCAGCACCTCTCTATCTAGTCAGCGAGGAGCATTCTGCGAGGTCAGATAGATTTATTGTGACTATCATAAAGAAAACAATAGCAAGGTCATGAAGGAAGACGGAGGAGCTCTAAGATTGTGTCAGCTGAACCTCTTTCTAGCTGCAGGCTAATAGATCATATCTAGGAGGAAGGCCTCCTTATGGGGACAGTTCATAGACGGTAGGAATACGTATTGCTGGGGGCGATAATGGCAGAGAATTGGTTGGTATTACGTTGTGTAACATTGTCAATGTAGATCCATTTCATTCTTGGCCAAGCTTCAGTAAATACTTCTGCTTTGAAGTCTCCTGGGTCTCCGACTTTTCTTCCGTATGATTGCATCAACCGGGAGATTTTCCATCACAGTACAGAGCTACTTATACTTCACTTGAGTATTTCCATTTTATGCTACTTAATACTAAATATTGTAGTTTTTACTCCTCTACATTTAATACACAACTATAGTTACTAGTTACTTTTCAGATGAAGATATTACATGATACAGTTCATAAAATATGATGTTATAAATTAAACTGCTCTACAGTATCCTTGACGACAAAAACATGCATCAGTTATAATATTTAAATAATATATGTGTGTGTGTGTGTGTCTCTATATAAATGATGTTGCATTGCTTAAGCCTGTGTTGTGAAGCCTTATTATACTGTGTTACAATGTTATAATGTGTTTGATGCATTGCTGCCCACTGGGGAATGAATCTGCTGCGTTTCAAAGTTCATTATAATGTGATGATGTGTTGAAAATAAATTAACCTTCAGCCAAATAACATCCTCCTGTTGTCTTTTATTTGAACTCATATATGAACTTCGCAGCGCACTACAGCTGTCTATTATTGACTTTTGCTTTAAGTCTTATTTTTCATATCAAGCCAGAGCAGTTCAACTTTATTCATTTTTGTCTTTGTTTTTTTTAGATTTGGAGATTTTCACCTGCGATTATCTTGTGGCGCACAGGGGCATCCACACCGTTAGAGGGCGCTGTAGTGATGGAAATGGCTCTCCAGGTGTAACGTGGACTCCGGACGGCAGCAGGTGTCCTCCTGCGCTTCGAACAGAAAAGAGACCAAATCGTGGATGAAATGCAGGAGATCGAGGTGGAAAATAACCGGTAGAAAGGTTTCAACAACTGAGTGCGGGCAGAGGTCGGAGAGGTGAGAGTTTAACGGCGTCTTTCTTCAAAATGATCTTACAAACTTAACTTGACGTGACGTGGACGAGTGCGCCACATCTTGATATCCCGCAGAGACAAGTGCATCCAGCCTGGCATGTTTTATCTGCTGGTTTCTTATTCCTTCTTAAAGTTAAAATATGGGTACAAGTCTCCATACTTATCTGTGCCATGCAGCCAACTATGAGTCCACATAAAGCCAGCCAGCTGGTTTCTATGGGCAACCAGGTTTACAAGGAAATAAATTAGGAAGCACCATAAATACAAAGGTGGTAAACACAGTAACATAGGAGTCAGTGGACCGGACGCCTGATACACATATGTGCGTTTATTTAGTTTTATTTTACTACCATAACAGCTGTATATTTATAGCCTGCAAGTAATTAAAAACACCCACCTAAACAAAACATTAAATGAATTCATGCCATTAATTTAAGATTTAATCATCTTTATAACCTGTTAAACAAAACAGACTGAACAAGGAGGACTGTGGTGTGGACTTGGAAGAGTTGCTGTATCAGTCTGTATTTTGAGCTGAAACAATGAGCTGATTGACTGAGAAAAGAAACGATTGAGGCGGTTTGGGCATCTGATCAGGAATCCCAAACCGGTTTGAAGAAGGAAATGAATAACTGGAGGGATGGACTGAGAAATAATCTGCGGTTACTTTTAATCATTCATTCATATTTCAAGCAGAAATGGGGGAAAAGTGCCAGACTCTCTCTGGTTCTAGCCTCCGAAATATGACCATTTTCTGCTTTTCTTTGTCACAACTCTTAGCAAATTAAGTATCTTTTAGTCAAACACAGTGAGACGCTTGAAGACTTCACCGTGGGCTCTGGGAAGTTGCCATGGGCATTTTTTTACTTTTTTTTTTATTTAACATATCAGGCAGGTTAACTGAAAATGAAACCAGTCGTAGCCCGAGACAGAAGCTTGCAGCTGCAAACACAAGGCACTGACAGCTTTCAGATAGGTTGCCAGATAACTTGCATTTGTAGACAAACGTTTGGCTTACTCTGATCCGCCTGTTGTGCTGTGTTATTTCCCATCTCTCTGTCTGCCCGTGTCCAACCAGGTGCTCCATGTGAAACCCACCAGGAGGACGATCATGAAGAGGAACAAGCAGATTGACATCAAGCGTGCCCTCGCTCTCGCCGGCACCTTTAACTTCCTGTGCTCCTGTGCCGGAGGCTGCCTGCTCCCCTTCCTCACGCTGTACTTCCGACAGCTGGGTCTCACCCCTGCCATGGCGGGCATCGTCATGGGAACTAAGCACCTCGTAACGCTGGTCTGGAGCCCCGTGGCGAGCCTGCTCTCCAAACACTACAACAAGAGGCGAGCGGTGGTCGGCGGCTCTCTTGTGTGTTCGGCAGCAGTTGCTCTGGTTCTGTTGATTATCCCGCCTGCAGATGTACGCACACAGACCGGCACCTGTAACATTTCTGTTCTGAGTAGCAGTCCAACCCAAGGTCTCAGTGGTAACCTGCTCACGAGTAGCGTTGAACCGGCCACATCGTGGACGACGGCTCACCCTGAATCCAACACAGCTCCTGTTTCTCAGTCTGGCCTCACCTTTCCTGCAAAGATGCCTCCTGATACGAAATCTGCTCCTGTTGTGACGAGCAAAGCTTCACCGTATCGGGATGATGATGAACCCCACCCTCAGCTGTCACAAGAGAATGTATCGGTGGTGGCCAACAACAGTCTTATGGAACCAAATGTCAGTGGATCCGTCACGCACCAAACCCCCAGCTCTGTGGTAACTCCGGTGAGGAACAAGAGGTCCATGTCCAAGTCAGGATCAGGAGAACAGCTGGAAGAGAAGGCGGAGGGCCATTTTGGTTTTCTGGGCAGCCTGAAGGCGATGGACACTCAACACCAGCTCTTCTTCTTGATCCTCTTCACTGTGTCGGTGTGGGAGTCTGTGTCAGCCCCGCTGGAGTGGACGGCAGACGACGGCCTGTATGAATATCTGGACTTTGCGGATGCTTCGGACCGCTACAGCAGCACTGGGGTGTGGCGTTTAATCGGAGCGGCGTGTGGGGTTGGAGGAGCGGGGCTGCTGGTCAGCCAGTTAAGCTGTCTCATAGCCGGTCAGACTCCCAGGAGCGCCGTGCATTTCTACTGCTACGCTGGTGTGGCAGCTCTGGCCCTGCCTGTGGCTACCTCCCTCCCTCTCTACCTGAATAAGAAGCGAGACCGGGCCAACCGGCTCCTCAAAGCCACGCAGCTGGTGCATGGCTCCCCCCGCGCTCTGCTCTGCGCAGCCACCACCCTGCTGGTCGGGGTAGCGGGCTCGGCCGTGGATAACTTCCTCCTGTGGCAGATGCAGGATCACGGGAGCAGCGAGCTGCACATGGGGCTGTCCCTGGCCCTCGCTCTGCTCTCGCAGGCCGCCTTCCCTCTGCTGGCTGGCCGAGTGTCCAAGCTCCTCAGCCCAGGGAAGGTGCTGGCCGTGGGGGCCGCAGCTCTCGGGTTGCAGTGCTTCTATTACTCCTTCCTCTGGGGACCATGGGCTGCACTGCCTGCTCAGGTGTTGAGCTGCTTCAGCAGTGGAGCCATCTGGTGGGCCGTGAAGGTCCAGTGTGAGGAGGTCGCCACGCCGGGGGCCGAGAGGAGTGTGAGGAGAATCTACAGTGCATTCTCTCTACACCTGGGAAGCGGGTTGGGGAGCTTTGCCGGAGGGTTTGTGGTGCAGAGGTTTGGGCTGACATGGCTGTTCAGAGGAGTGGCAGTGGGTGTGATGCTATGGTGTGTGTGTCTCCCTCTGCTCCAGTGGAAAGCCCCTCAGCAACGTCGGGTTAACTACTCTCGTCTTCTGGCGGCTGATGCAAGTGAAGCCAGTGACTCTGAGTCTGAACAGGAGAGAGACTGGCTCGATAAAGCACTGGAAGATGACAGAAGCGATAACATTTATGGGAGGAGGCTAAACCACTGAACTCCACAGCGTCGGAGTACAAAAGGACGCTTAAGAGAGTGACACAGATGGAATGGATTTGCCTTTACAAAATCAAATCACAGAATCATTTATATCAGTATGGAAATAAGAATCTTTCCCCACCAGGTTTGCGTGCTCAGTTACAGACATGTCACTCTTCATCATCGAGCAGCATAGCCCAAAGCAGGATGATTGATTTCCAACCATGACAGGTTGAATTAAAATCTAAGTGTTGACTTGTGATTCTCATTACTGCTCCTAACCTTTCCCTCAGAATCCAGTGTTGGCATCCCATCTGTCATTTGATTGGTTTGCAGTTAAAGCGTCAGCTGTACTGACGGGCCACCTGAGCCTTTACAAATGCCCATTTGCATAAGCAGTCATTCTTTTTCTAGAGCAAACAAGGCAGCAGGAGTATGGGTGGGCAGAAGAAGGACTCTACCACCAGGCAGTCCAACAGCTTAGGTGTCATGACAATAGAAACGCTGAGGCCTCTTATAAAGTGTAAACACAAGATGTGTGCACAGGGTGAGGCTGGACTGGACCTGTTTCACCGCACCCAGGCTGTTTATCTCCTGCTAAAGCCTCTGCAGACTGCTGTCAATCATTTTGGGGTTAGAAGAGGCATCTGTGTTTCTTTTAACCTGTGTCAGAAAGTGTTTGTCTAACCTGTATTTCAAAGTGACCCTGCTGAACATGCATCATGTCAACCTGTTAGCAAACACGCCTGCACTTCCGTCAACGCTTTCCTTTCAAACTCATGGCTGAAGTCCAGAAAGTTTGGGTGTCTGTATATCTGTGTTGTATTTGCAAGTGTTCCACATGTTGCAGACCTGAGTACTGTGAAGGGTAAACTAACTTTTCATAGCAGAAGCTTCTTGATGTGTGGCGCCTTTTGAGAACTTGCAATAAATAAATATTCACATGAAGTCAAATCAGCGGCCAAAATCAATGTTTGCTTTAGATCCAAATCATGTATTTCCAGAGAAATACCTTCAGACATGAACCTCTCTCTGCCTGTTCTGTATGTCTTTTAATATTCTTCTTTTGTCATGTAATCTGGATGACAAACCCTCGGTTTTCAACACACACCTGTGGGCATGTGGCTGCACCTGTGCACACGCCGCTGTCCCCCCCCGGGCTCTGGGACACTGCTACCTGTGGCACAGTGGCGGCTCCCTCATGCAGACAGATGCACGTTGAACTCCCCGAACATCGGGCGGGGGGCCTCCAGGGCCTGGCGGCACGAAATCAAGGCGTCCCAGTGTATGTCGTTAACAGCCGAACTCAATCGGGCGCGATGGAAGATTCGTGATGAAAGACGGCTCGATCCTCCCGTGGACGAGGCTGTTGTGGTTCGAGCGCAGCGGACCATTAAAAAGGCAGATGTCTGCAGTCAGTGCCTCTGTCACTAAGTACATCTACTCAAGTACTGTACGTAAGTACAAATTCTAGGTACTTGTAGTTCTACTCCACTGCATTTCAGAGGCGGATATTGTACTTTTTGCTGCACTACATTTGGCTGACAGCATTTGTTGCTCACCTTTCCTGTCCAGTGAAAACCCATGTATCTCCATATTTGTTGATTTTGGATTTGTCTGATAAACTGAAGAATCATGTGTTCCTTTATGCATCAGCATAAAATGCATCATCACAAAGCTGAAAACACATGGAATGTGGGCTTTTTAAAGATACATGGTTCTCACAGGACCACGACACCACAAACATTATGCTGATCCGATGATGCAACGCAGTAGATTGAACTAACCAACTGTATAAAAAGTCATTAAAATTTAACAAGCCAATCAACTACAGTAGTAAAAAAATGCAACATGCACATGAATGCAGCAGTAATATTAATTAAAAACATCAAATGTAATAGTAAAGCACTTTTTTACTGCAGGATGAGTATTTCCACCACAGTTTCAATGGCATTTCCCACCTGTTCCTCCTCTCATGTCATCACCGGGCTGCTGCTGGGTGTCATTGTGCGGGTCTGTCAGCAGGTGGCGCCTCGCAGCGGTCTTCAGCATCCTCAGCTCCTCCGTGGTCAGATCCGCCTCTGTAGGACTCTGTTCAGCATCCCTCGCGCAGTGCTGCATGGGCTCAGTCGACACCTTCCACACAATTATTTCTTTTCAAGTGTCTAAAAGTGGGAGTTGTGTTTTTTTTTTCTTTCTTGTGGAGAACATGGAAAAGGAGAGGACATCCTCTAAACAGTACGGCTCTTTGGAGAAGACGCAGGTGGACGCAGAGACGGAGAAATCAAGTGAGTTCTGAGACGCGTCCGCCGGTTTAGTGTCGAAACTGAAGTGGATGCGCGCTTGAATGGTGCTACTGTGTGAAGGGAGGGGATGTGTCACACTGCACCAACTTTCAGCAGACAGCTTCAGGTCCCTGCAGACCCTCACTGTGAGCCTGTTAAAGTTATCTGGAATCAGACTGGGGGGGGGGGGTGCTTACACACAAACCCCAGTAATTATGTTGCTGAGCTGAAGGTGTTTATGCGGTAAAACATTTGTTTAACAGTTGTATTATTCATGTAAATGCAGCGTGTCCTGGGGGTTTACTAGGCACATGTAGTCTAAATTTAGATCTCCAGGAGCCTTCCTCCACAATGACAAAAGCACTTCTAACAATGGCTTATTTCATTTCATTTATTTATTTAAAATAGTCCAATTTAAAGTCACTGATTTTAAAAAAAAAAATAAAAAGGTAACTGTCTCTCTAATTTCCAAAGACGTCCAAGAAGATTCCTGAAATGTAATTTGTTGGTAATTATAAAAAAAAAGACAGTTTGTCATTTTAATTAAATTTATTAGCACTTGTTTTCATTATTGATTAATCTGACAATTGTGTCCTCAACAGATTGTTTTGTAGACAAAATGGCAGAAAATGGTGAAAAATGCTCGTCACAGTTCCCTCACACACAAGGTGATTGCTTGTTTTGTCCAGCCAGCAGCACAACGTATAGATTCAGTTTACTGTCACAACAGACAAAGAAAATCAGCTTCTTATGTTACATTTGGGAAGCTGGGACAAGAGAATGTTTGGCTTTTTTTTTTATTGACAAATAGTCAAAATAGTTGCAAATTACTTTTCTGTCAATCAACAAATTTGTTAATGTCAATGAATTGCTAGATCTGGAGAGGTCAGCTGAGCATGCAGGAATGTGAAAATCTGTTGGGGGGGGGGGGGCGAGCATAAAATTCAACATATATGGAGAATAAGGATTCCAGTAATTAATGAAAAATCAATTTCCTATCTTTTCCCTATGATTAGTAACACATTACATTGTTCTTTACAGCAGAATTCATAGGAAACGTTTAGGAAATTACAGTTAACATGTTTATCTTTAGCTTGATGGTGAAATTGTATTGTTGGTATTTGCTTTCTGTTATGTAGAACATGAACCACATGGTTGACTTTAAGAGCGCCTTTAGTGTGACAGTGTTACCACAACTGTAATCTATCGACATGACATGCAGGCTTTAAGAAGTGGAAACAACACACAGCCAGTAAATAATACAAACTGTGTATTCACATAAACTATAAAATAATAACTGCTATTTTTATTATTAGTATAATTGAAAGAGTGAAATTAAAATTGACTACGTTCTTGGCGCCTGTCTGAGGGCTCGGAGCAAAATAATGCAAAGTAAAGGAACACATGCAAGCTGTTTTAACACTAAAACACTAAATCACCTGCTGATCTTTAATGTGTGTGTGTGTGTGTGTGTGTGTGTGTGTGTGTGTGGTTCATGTATGCAGATTACTGAAGTTGTGGAATCACAGAACTTGTGGGTTTGGGGAGGTTGAGTGTGTGTGCAGTGCTGGTATCCCCAGTGATTCAGTGTTTATGATTGTAATGACTTTTCACACAAGGTCAGGCAATTAAAAGCCGGTCCATGCTCTGCTGGATGAGTCATCGCTCATCCAGCAGGGGGAGGTGGTGGTGGGGGTGGTCGGGTATCCACAGAGCTCTGATCAGATCATAGCAGGATGGTGAATTTAATCAGGGGCAGTTTTAATGGTTAGAGCTGAACAGGATTCATTACAGGTTTGGCTGTCTCATTCATAAGTTCATGTGCTTCTTAAGAGCCTCGATAACCAAGACAGATAACCTATTGGGGAATGAGGCCAATAAATTAGTCCAATTTAGCAATTTTGCACTCACACCGTAATGGAATGATGGACAGTAAAACTACAGAATTCTACTATTTTTAATTGAGTCACTTAAATAGAGTTTCAGTATGTTTGAAAACGGACTGTGTTCGGCATTACTCAGAACTGCCAAACGCCTATGCCAACAAAGTCACAGTCACGTGACAAAAAGCAGACTTTTATCTAATGCTAACAATTTAAAGCAATAAATCAACATTTTGGGAAATAAGGGTAATTACCCAAAATGTTGAAGTATTGCTCCAAGTCATGATACCACTTCAAATAATTCAGCATGTACTAATGTGCATTTTCTGCCAGTGCGATCGCAGGCACAATACCAGAACCTGGAACTGGGTGACTTACATAGACTGCTGTTATTAATAAGGTTATTATTTACAACTGTGCGTCTCCTGCAGTTGCAGCTGTACGTTTACTAAAGACACAGCCTGTGTTTAGCCCGGCATCCTCCCTTCTCTACATGCCATCACCAATTCTCTGTGAAGGCGTGTTTGCACTTTAGAATTTCTCTTTGCTCTGCTCAGGATAACTGATCCAAACATGAATGTAAAATCAATGTAAATTGCAACATTATGGTGGCTTTTACTTTCAAATGTCACAGGAAACAGAACAACAGCTGATATTCCAGAGGCTGCTTATCGGCCACAGTAATACTACGTGACAGGAGGAGTTGCCTCAGTTTCGTCTGAAATCACCTAGATGTCTAGTTAGGGTCTACTGCCCATCATGTATTTCTTTTAGATTTTGACAAATAATAAATAAGGTGGGGTTTTTTGTGGGTTATAGTTTACAGAAGGCACTTTGACGATGGCTGTTGAATATACAGGTCATCGAATCTAAAAGACAATGTGTACCTGTAAAAAAAAAAAAACATAATCCCATTGTCAGACCCAAATAAACGTGTTTGGGTACCATCTGTCTTTCAGCAGAGGATGTCATTTCCATGGCTGACTCCACGATTACGATCGAGGACATTGAAGGAGAGCTGTGCAAAATTGAGCGGATACGAGACATCCTCGTGCGGAGAGAATCGGAGCTGAGATACATGTAAGATCGGCCTCATCAACAGCACATCTCATGTTCAGTACATTTAAACACACCTCAAGCACAGACACAAAGAAAGAACACAACTTTGACTGCAATCGCTAAAGATCATATTCGGGTTTTTCTTTTTTAAAATGACTGGATGCTGACACACAGTGATGACATGATGACATTAAACCCAAGAGGATGCCGCTCTTCTATCATGTGTTGTTCCACTGTTTGGTCCTCTGCACACACATGCAGTGAAGCTCTGCCCTACAGGGATCTGAACACACCAAGATACTTTAAACAGCCCCTCTGGAATAAGAGCTGCTGCACCATGACTGTCAGACACCGACACTGGGAGCAGCCATGTGCATGATGGCAAAAAGTGTGTGAAGAAAATAGCAGTGCTATTCAAGGTCTTAGCAGACTACCAGCACACGCGCAGAGTTTCAGATCTCAAAAGATGGCCTTTTCTCCTTTCTCTTTCATCCTTGCTTTTAATTATTTTTCCTGTCGAGACCTTCCTCATTATTTTAACACATGAGGATGGATGTGGGGGAGCCGAGAACAGCAGACCAGCGCTGTGTAATGTGGCCATATGATGAATCAAGAGAAACACAGAATAACGAGTCTCTGCTGTGGGTTTTGTTTTGCCATGCGAGCCTTCAGAATGACTAGTGTGATAAGTGTTGTGGTTCATGGTGACACTCATCAGTTTCACAATGTGTTTTCACTTCCACCCGCATCCTAGAGGGTGAAAAGTGATGCACAGACCCACTCCCACTAACAGGTTGGTTTCCTTCCTGTCTCCACAGGCCTGCATGTGTTGACATGTATTGTTGTGGGGAGATTTGGTGAAACAACAAAACTGTACCATGTGAAGAGAAATTACTTTTGCGTTCCTGTACAGGTGAATGTTGCAAAGCTGTAACGGGCTGCCGTGAAATGCACATTTTTGTTTTCTTGCTGAGAGTTAGATGAGTGGTATCAATCTACTCAACTAACTCTCTGCAGGAACGTGAATGAGCGTATCTCCCAAAATGTCTACTCCTGTAAGTATTCAGCGTTTAATATTTGGATTCATATTTATGTGTTGCCGCTGTTGTATAATTACCTTTAGCCTCAATAGCAGCATGGCTATCTGGGCCTGTCAGTCGGTCAGTCCACCTCTTTGGTCCAGACTGAACTGCCTCAACAACTATGGGATGCATTGACATGAAATCTTGTACAGACATTCATCTTAATTAACTGCAAATTAGCAAAGACTATCCTGCTAACACACTAAACTGCATTACACCTGCCAAACATCAGCACGTGTCAAAGTACAGCCTCACAGAGCTGCTAGCATGGCTGCAGATTTGTTTTGCTACTGAAATCCTGCTGTATGCATTGAGGATGATGATCAATTCAGCAGACTGTGATATAAACAAGAGTACTCGCATGCAAAGATGCAAAGACATTGTGAATTAATGCTCCTGAGTGGCAGCATGTGAGTCATCCTGAAATATACGTATATATACTACTGACGTACACTGAAGTGAAACCCATTCTATTAAACCAACAGCTCGGAGTACGTATTTGTCATTTTCCTCTTTTTGCCATCACTGTAATAGCCGATCCCCCCCCCACACACACACACACACACACTCGCGTGGCCGGCCCCTGATATTGTGCACATCAGCGTCAGACAGTGAAATGAGATCTGATATTGTCAGGTGTGATTCATACACGGAGGGCAGCGTGGCGGTGTCATCTCGGCAAATAAACTCACAGACCTCACTGTCATCCGACACCAAAATCTGAGTGCAGTGTTTTTCTATTTGATAAGCTCGTGCAATTTCACAGTGATGCTTGTATGTGCAGAGAAAATCCATCCCATCTTTTTAAAGCCTCTTGAAGGGAAAACTAGTTGTTTCCGTCAATGGGTTCTTGAAATACACCGACTTGTCTGGGTTAACTACATTTTTTTCTAGTGTGTACAGATTTTCTTGCAAAATATCTTTCCATCGCTTGTTTGTTCTCCTCTCAGGATGGATGACATTCAGCTCTGCAAGGAAATCACAAGGCTGAAGACGGAGCTGCAGAAGCTTATCTCAATTCCAGGTGAATGAAAAAGCAGTCACTGTTTTACTGGGCGTTGTTACTTTGGTGACTCCCAGACCTTCTGTCTAACATCACCATCGGTTCAAATTTCTAATTTGTCCAATACTGTGGTTCATGACCAAATACCTGCAAAACTACTCACCATCCAATCCGCCTCAACTGCACTTGTTTTGTGCTTCACACAGACTTTGCACACTGTTGCTAAAGCATTTACATGAACACACATTATTTTTCCAACAGCTAATGTTATCATGTTGTCAGGAGAATGTCGTCATTAGTCACTATATCTGACATAAAGTGTGTGAAAGAAAATGGATTTCTGGCTATATACAGCACAATGGACAACTTAAGTTGAAATCAAGTCTTTAAAGCTCCTGTGCTGTGAAACATAAGTGCAGCAGCCATGGTGTCTGAAACTTTTATTCTTTTAAATACCCGACAAAACCACAGCAGTAGTAGTATAACAACAGTAAAGTATAATAATTTATCATTTGAACACTCAGTGATGGCTGAATTTTATGTAAGGCCTGTCATGTGACTGTTGAACAGACAAGGACAAGTCCAAGGAGGACAGAGAGAGGGAAGAGGAGCTGCTGCAGCAGATCAACAAGCTGGTGGAGACCAGAGACTTCCTCGTTGATGACGTGGAGTTTGAAAGGCTGAGGTGAGGTTATTACATCCAGTGACTGAAAAGCACTTTGACTTAGTGGTGTTTTTCTCACACACAGGCCCAGCAGGCAATACTGTGGATGTCTGTTTACAAGACGGTGAAATTCTTATGGTCTGGATCTTCAGATGATGGTGTTTTAAAGATTAAACTTTACAATGAGCTTTTAGCATATTGATCGGCCTGAAGATTTTCTCAGACCACTTTAGTTCAATAACCTCTGCTATCTGACTTCACCGTGTGACAGAATCTCCTTGACAAATATGATTTATCAGATCCTGCAAGTGATGTTTCCACTGAGGAAAGTGCTTTACACAATACCTATTGTTAGGAAAAACTCTGACACTCATTTGCACCATCTCATACTATTGATCCAAACTTCTCATAATGCCTTGTCTTGTATAAGATAAGATAACCTTTTATTGATCCCGGGGAGAAATTCACACGTTACAGCAGCTCAACAGCATACAGACATAAACAAGTAACAAAAATATGTAATACAAAACAAGAAAAATCTACCCTTCTCTGTGTACAGGTAAACAGTGGTGTAGTTGCACATTATCAACAGTGGTAAAAAATATATATAATATAATAGAAAACTATATTCTTCTATGTGTACAGTGGTATGATTTCATTATATATTTATATTTGTATATTGTATATTTACACTGAATAATAATAGCAAGTCCACCATCACTCAGATTATTTGTTTGTGGCGGTGAATTAACGGTCACCACTGATAAGCAGGCAGTTGACAGAATATCTTTGAGTGACATTTTGACTGGGAGGGGTGTCAGAATATAGACTGAAGGCAGGCTTGTGTAGACACAGCAGTGAATTCACACCACGCACAGCAGATTAAAATCCTCTCCTGAGGATTCGTCAGTCCAGCCTGCAGTCTTGGCTTCTCTCACATGCAGTCCAGTGACATTTAACAAGATGTGCAAAATCTTAGAACCACATGCTTGACAACTAATAAACATAGAAATATTCCCCTCTACAGGGAAAGAGAGGAAGACAGAGAAATGGCAGCCTTCTTACAGTCCAAATTTCCAAAGACGTTAGCTGCAAAAGGTGAGTCTAACCAAAATTCATCAACATTTTAAAGCCATAATCAATAATAATAATAATAATAATAATAATAACAAGATTTCACTCCTGGCTGATTTGACCAATCTTATGTAATCATCTTCCATTACTGCCTGCAATATTTTAAACTGATACAGCCCACAAGCTAATTCTCATGTGCAGTTTTATATAATGGGTTCATAGATCACTAAATAGATAACTTAATTATTGAAAGTTAGTACTATTGTTGAAATAAAATGTTGGCTATAAAAAATAGGATTTGATTTCATGAAAATATTCAACTTTTTGGGACATGTGCTTATTCTGTATGCTAAAGCTACAGCCAGCAACCAGTTAGCTTATCTCAGAACAAAGACTGAAACTGGTAACAGCTAGCCTGGCTCTGTCCAAAGGTGACCAAATCAGCCTACCAGTACCTCTAAAGCTCTCCATTTAACACGTTGTATATTGTTAGTTTAATCCATATGAAAACTGAAGTATTAAAATGACAAATCACTATTTTAGAGGGGGTTATGTACCATACCATACTTTTTCTTTGTCAGGACCGGATGTTCTGGAGTCCTGGACGTTCTTAAACTGCAGTTTTTGTGTAAATAAAACAAAAGAGATTTTATTAGCATGCCTCAGTAACCTAAGGGTTACACCATTACCCCCCCCCCCCCCCCCCAAACAATGCCAAAAGAAAAAATCAAAGTATGCAAAAGAGCCATTCTAGCTGTTTCCCGCTTTTGCACAAGCTAAGGATGCCTAAAAGATGAGAATGAGAGTGTGAACACGCTGTGGTGAATAAGAGATTACTGTCACATCTCCTTTTCAATCAGGTGATTTGCACGATCAGATGGTGGCGTCCAAATCCCAGCAGACGCCAACGCCTTTCATCACTAAAACTGGACTTGCGCTACTGAAAGACTGCTGCGGCTTCACCTGCTCCGTCATGTAACACTGTCCAGACCAAAACAGAGGCATCTACCTGCCTCTTCATGTCTGTGTGTGTGTGTGTGTGTGTGTGTGTGTGTGGATGCACATGTGAGCCTCCTCACTGCTTTCATGTGTATGCTGTGTATCTGCCCTATTAAGGAAGATTATCTACATTCATCTCCATATGCTCATATGCATATAATGTAAGAGATGTGTATTATAATACATTATGTGATTTGCTACTGTGAAATACTGTTTATGTGTCTTGCAGCCGAGGAGATGACTGCCTTATAGATATACTAATGGTTTCTGTCCAGTTAAGGTAATTAGATATTATTATGCTCTGACTGTCCATTTGTGATGTATTAGACACTGTAAGAGTAGACATCCCTGAGGGAACAAACTACACATTCTAATCTCCCCTGTAGTTCTGTAACAGAGTATTATAATAACATTGTTAGGACTGCAGCCAGTGATTACTTTCATTATTGATTCATCATTCTTCATTTAATTCTTTGGTCTATAAAATGCTCCAGTTAACACTAGCTGCAAAAGAGGAGAGATGCAGTATCTCGAGGTAACGTAAGATGACGATTTTATGAATAATATAAAAACGTACTTTCTGTTGGTCATTAGATGGACACAGTTGAACAACTGTGATCCAGATGTATGCAGAAGGCTTTCCTACTGCAAACATAATATACAATTGATTGCCACTAACTTAAACCAAAGTGTTTGTCCTAACTGGTGTATTTAGTCATTAAGTAATATGTGTGCTTTGTAAAAGGAAATCAAGCAAACAAAAAAGAAGATTTTCACATACATTGTCATAAATATAAATGTGTCTCTAAGCTATGATTTTGTGTGACTATGACTGTAGAACTTATCATCTTTGCAAATCTGCTATAATAAAGATTTAATGCTCCTCCTTGCTCAGGGTGCTTAGCATTTCTGTCTTAAATACATTCAGTAGGTCAACGTGCACTCTTCTGTAAGTGGGCCATATTGGAATCAACAGTTTTTGTTTATAAAAAATATATACGCTATTTTCATCATTTCGCACTAAATCATTATTTGAATTCGTACACAAGAATGTTTGATGGTCAATTTGTCATTTTAACACATAAAAGAAGACAAACAGTTGTTTCTGGCTGTTATCATTGCACACTGGTGTGTTGCATTTTACTTTATTGTATTATTACTTTTACTTGGACAGATCTTTCGCTTGACCTGCTGTCCTCTCTCCTGAGGCTGTGGCCACCCAACACCTCCTCATTGTTTCACCGGACTGGGTTGATGGTCTGACCTGCTCCTTAGTAAGCTGAGGACATGCTGTGATCATTCAGCGATAGTCTGGGTTTTCTTCATCTAAGTCTGACTCCATCACTGGTTTCAGCTGTATATCTGGCAGCCATGTCAACACTACCAATATAGAAATACAAAATCAAGAGAATGTTTTAAATGAAAGATCAACATGCATAAACAGAACTGTAAAATTATGAACAGGAGCCTACAGTATGTTATCTAGCAATCAATAGATTGGTTTATTAAAGGCATACTTAACATCAAATTATTAAACTAGCACAGTAAGTAATATGCTAAGCTAGGTAGCTTAGGTACAAAATTAATTCTGGCCTTTCATAGATGCTGTCGGTCTTCTCTGTGGCTGAGATGTCCTCAAGGGGTAAATACTGTATTTATTGAAGTACTCTGTGGTCCACACTTCTGCCCAAAACAAAAAGGAATACTAAAAGCTCTATAGACCAGATGTTTTGTTAGGAAGTGTAGGCCATGGTCTCCAAAGACTGATCTCGCTAATCTCTCATAAACTCTACCCCCACATCAGATGATGTTTTACTTCTGACTTAATGTTGGATGATGTCTCAACAGGAACAAGTGGAAGCCAGGTCTTAAATACCCAAAGAGCATCCTGCCGCCATCCTGCCATGACAACGGGATGAGAGGGTGTGTGTGGTGGCGGTGGCGGTGGTGGTGGTCGGGGTTATTATTGTTCATTGTGGTGAGGAAAAAAACAGATGGTTTCAGTTCCACATACATTACGTCAGCTGCCTGCCTTCCCCTCACACACACACACACACACTGCAGCCATAGATGAGTCATACAGTGGACGTAGAGATGCATTGCACCCAATAGCAAGACCACTGTCTTAAATTTGTCATTTAAATGACTCCTGATGGAGCATTTTCAGTTACGGTAGACATGATGGATGTGAAGTCAAATAGGAGCTTGATTGGTGCATGTTTTTGTCCCTTTCTTCAATATTCCCTTTTACCTTGTGGCTGAGATAAATTCCCATTCAATGATGCTCATAGTCTGTCCATAAGGCTTTTCCTGCAGTAATGGTCTGTTTTGTGGTTCTGTTCTCATGGCAGCTGACAAAGGCCGTCACAGCTGGTTGCAGATTAACAGTCCTCTGCACAGGCAAACAGCGCTCTCCACTGTATTTAGTCTGCAGGCTGAGAAGACTAATCAGGGGGCTGCATACTGTGAATATAGACAAGTTACTGCCAACTCACTCTAATTGGATTCTAGTGAAAAGCTGCTTGTTCTTGTGAGCAGCTTTGGGTGAGACATTTAACAGTCTCTGGAAAGGTGATTTTGTGCTTCGCCAATTAAAGACTTTGTGCTTACTTTCCTCCTTCTTTACAGCTTTGACTCTAACGTCTCGTGAAAGCATTTAATAGTCCCAGGCTCATGCTTGGAGCTGACAAATCAATTCATGTTGCTGTATGTACGGGCTGCATGGCCTTCCAACACTTTATATTTTGGCAGCTGTCTCTGACATTTACTCCAGGAAAAGTAGATGGGAGACCATTGTGTGAGTACATGTGGCTGAGAGCTGTACCAACATAGGCTATATGAAACAAAACAGAGGGCGGTAAAACGTTTCAATGGAGGGGGAAAGGAAGTGTGGGGTGAATGAGAGAAGGGGAAAGGTGGTTTTGATGTCTAAAGTATGACTTCTATCTATCAGCAGTGTTAACTCTGTTTGACAATGACACTGACATGCAAGTGTTATTTTATACAGCAATATAAAAAACTCAAACCCTTTACGGATTTTTGTTGGGGTGCAACGGTGAAGAATTGAAGAGTCCCGACAGGCTTTTGTCCCTGAAAACATACAGTAAATGAGTAGTAATGAAGTTGGTTCCAGCATGTCTCCCCCCCTCTGCTGTCTCACAGCAAAGGACTGTGGTTCAGTTTCTGCAGAAGCCTCTGAATTGCACAGAGACATTAAAAAAACAAAACACAAACCCTGAGGTCTTTTTTATTGCCATACATGAAGTCACACACACACAATTGTGTCCCACAGAAGAATTCTTCTTCTGCCTTTAACCCATCCTGCCTTCCTTCCTCCTGAGGACAGCCTGGAGCAGTGGTCATCCTTGATACAGCGACCGGGGAACCGGTCCAGGTGCTCCTGCCCTGGTCAGGGACAGGGCAGGAGAGCAGTCTGTTCTTCTTGCATGTTTTTCTTTGGGGGGTTATACATGAACATGCAAACTTCACACAGAAAGGTCAAGTCCCCCAGGGGAATTGACCTCAGGGCCGTCTTGCTGTGACACAACAGCACAACCACTGAGCCACCATTATGTTTCCAGTGGATTTATCAAATTAAAAATGAAGATGCCATGTCGGTGATGATTCAGAATACAAACACCACACCAACATATCCAGATAGCTATTTTTGCCATTAGTACCTGCATAGGCTATATGAATGATCTTATTTATACCTCTAAAAAATAATGATAATCAGTATAACTGTATTTTTCACACTAAGGAGTTGTTGCATCTCACTGTGACCACAAGAGAACAATAAATATGACCAATTGTCACGCCCTGCGGACCTATGTACTGTGTTCTTGTTGGTTTAAGTCATGTTTTAAGTTTATGCTCTTTGTTTCCTCATCGTCTCTAGCTTCCCCTTCCCTTGAATGATCTCCTGTGTTTTTTCTAGTGTCTCCTTCCCTTGTGTGTCTCCCTCCTTATTTGGTCATTGTTTCCTGTGATCATTAGTCTCCCACTTGAGTTTGATTCTGTTCACCTAGTCTCCTGTGTCTGATCCCCTCCTTAGTCTTGTGTGTATATTGTTTGTACTTTCTTTCCCTCGTCCTCTGTTGGTTCATTGCCGTTGCACGTGATTTCTGAGTTGCTCGTGTCTGTGTGTATTTCGCCTCGGTCCTGTTTTCTCCGTTGATTCTTTGTCTGCTCCCAGTGGACTTTTCTGTTTCTCCCCCTGCCTGGATATTATTTGTTTGGCGTTTGGATGTTACCTGCGTTTTGTGTTTTGGACTTTATTTACCCGCCAGCCTCACCTGTAGTAAGTGTCTTTGTGTTCTTGTTTAATAAATATCACACCTACTCCTGCTGTCTGCATTTGGGTCCTTCCCCACTGCCTACCCCCTGAAGCCTGACAGCAATTCTGTTCGTGAGATCATGTCAGTTTGGTCGCTTTATATTGTAAGTATTCACCGGAAGTGCCCATATGCTCTATCGTGTTTGGCTTCGTTTCTAGCACTGGTCTCTACATTAGACAAATGTTACTAAAACAGCTCTTTCTTAAACTTATTGCCTATACCGATGTTCCTGTTATTTATAATAATTAATACCCTGGAGGGCAGTGAACACACGTGATTCTGAATACACTCAAGTCAGCATTTAAGCACCCATACTAATACTTTCTGAAACTTTCAAAATAAAATGATCAAAAGAGAAAATTACTGTAAAAGTGTAAATGGAGGTAATCTAACATTCATAAATTAGTAATTTTTGCTGTAGTTGTTGAATACACTACATAGAGCAAAAGTTAAGATTGTTTGATAAAATGTCTGAGTAATATCAGCACCAACATGACTATAAAAGCCCTTAATACCTCCAAATAATCCATACAGATATGTTATTCCCATTAAAATGTTAGGGTGAGAGAGCCGGACAGAGACTTGTTGGGCAACACGCAGCAGCATTACTGCACTGACATTAAAGTTACATTTACCCATGCACAAATACGAAGCCATTACTCAGAAGATTGTGAAAGATGTAATTGCAGTTACCGCAGACAAACTTAATTTGTAATACAGAGCCCCTAAAATCATTTCTTGAAGGCATCAAGAAATCATCTGTGATTAGAAGCCGCCTGCATTTTCTGTTCTGTGATCACCCACACATTCCACAAGTTTCTTTTATAATGGGCAGAACTGTATCATGTCTGCTTGTGCAAACAGACGAGTGTGTTGTGCACCAGCAGCGAGAGTAAAAAGTATATTTCCTGTTGCTTACTGGGCTGTGAGTCACTGAGTCTTACATTCACATCAAGGCCATGAGCAAACATGTCACATGTGTCCGCCTCTGCAGTGTCACACTAACAATTCAGAGTGAACAGCCTGTCATCTGTTGGCCATCAGCAAACTAATCTTTGGATTATTTGGATTATTTGGATGTTCAAAGTAATGTGTGACGTTTAGGTCTTTGTGGTCAGACCGGAGTGACACCTGTTACAGGCAGCATAACGTTCTCTCACATGTGTTCAGGGTGAACCTGCTCTCATCCGCGGAAAGCACAGGGCGCCAGTGGCGGACCTGCCGATTCTGGTGTTCTATGGCCAATGTCACGTATTGATGTTCCATCCTGGAGGAGTTGGACTGCCTGTGCAGCCTCTGTAGGGTGCAGGTGTCGCCTCATGCTACCGGTAGTGACACTGACCCTAGCCAAACGCAAAACTAGTGAGAACAGTCAGAAAAGATGAGGAGGAAAAATGACAGTGGCCTCCACCTGTAAAACCATTGTTGCCCCTGTAGTGCAGCTGTTAATTTCGTTAACACCAAAGCAGCGGAAACTGATTAACAGCCTCCTCTGCTACTTAACTGACCAGCTCAACATCCCAGAAGTTTAATTGACTTGATGCTATACTCTGCTTAAAAAGTGTTCCTTTCATTGTTTTTATTTTTTTGAGCAGTGTATATTACGTGTGCATTATTGTACGCATTTTAAATATGAGGTTTTTCAGCATTGGCCTTCACACAGATTATTACACCATCCCAGAATGTAGCAGTGCCATTACCGAGTCTGAGAATAGCCGATATAAGAGCCAGACATCGCCTCCTGGGAGCACTGTGTGTTTCCAGCGGAGTGCAGAGCCACTAAGTGCCTGTGTGTGGCGCAGCAGCTACAGAGCAGCAGCAGCAGCAGCAGCAGCAGCGTTACACCGCCTGGCAGCCCGGTTGTAGGCTGCTTTCCCTTTAAAGCGTGACGCAGCGCAGCTACTGGCCCACTGTGTCGTGTGAGCAGCGAGCGGGGCTGGTCGCAGCACACGGCTCTGCCCGGGGACGTCGGCGCTTCGCTGGGCCCTCAACCGCTCATCGACATGGAGTTTTTAATGGGGAACCCGTTCAGCACGCCGGTGGGACAGCGGATCGGTGAGCTGCTCCGGAGCCGCCGCAACGTCGGCCCCATTGTAACGACCAGGAGCGTCGGTCAGGCTCAGCCGCCTTTGCTGCAGAGCCGCCGACTCTCGCATCGCTGTCGAGCCTCGTCGCGTTATTTTTATTTGAATAGTTTATTATAAAGGGGTTTTAATGCACGTGCTGATGCACATATACAGGCAATACATGAAACGACTGAATCCAAGCTAAATGTATTTAGACTGACAGACGGGGAGCCTGGCTACGATTAGGCGGGGGCGGGACTTAGAGGCGGTGATCCTTTAACCTGCCAATAGCAGCGCGGGACGGGACGTGACGTGACGTGACCTTAATTCGACGCAGCGGCCGCTCGAGCCTGATGACTGCGCACGTGTTTCCACTGACCGATGCAAATCGGGTCGGTCACTAGAAGAACTGGGATAAGCTGATTTAATCATAGCAGATAGTGTTATTCGTTATACAAACCCGCTCTGTACATTTACAGATCTGCCCTCTGTTTTTTTTTTTTTTCTTGTTTTTAAAACTGTAATAGATTCTCGCAGTTGCAAATGTTAGCCCTCACACGCTGACATGGTTTATAGCCAAACGTCTATGAATTGTGGCTTTGCCTAATATTAAACTTGTCCTGGTCTCAAACACCTGTAAATAGTCTGGTGTTTGGCCATTTTGACATTTATACACGACTTTTTGCTAAATACTGAACCTGGTTTAACGGTTTTTTTCTTATTTTCTTTTTGTAAATTTAAAAGTCATACTTACATGGGTTATTTTGTTGAAATCACAATTGTAACGTATCGTCTGTGTACAAAAAGAAACGAAGCTACAGTCAATTCTTGATTGCATCAAATCAAAGCCGAATCATCATCTTGCAGATAAACTTACAATCTACTACAGATTTCTTATCATTTACATGCAGCACACATGTGACCTCGAGCTGAATCTGTGGACTTTTTTTTTTTTTGGGGGGGGTGGGTTTGTTTGTCAGAAAATACCGTGTATATTGTAGCTCGTTTTAAAGTGTTGTGTTTAAGAATAAAATATTGTTGCGTCGTGAGAAACGTGTATTAATCATTGGTGATTGATGCATAATTTTAATAAGCATGAAGGCAAGTTGAAACATAAATTCCAGGGTAAACGTGTTTTATTACTACACCATTTATTTTAGTCGGCAGTTTCATATTATTCAGCAGTGTGTACTCGCGTCTTTTTCAGAGTGTGCAACCGGCTCCAGCCTGCCATCAGAAGACTGGGCCCTGAACATGGAGATCTGCGACATGATCAACAGCTCAGAGGAAGGGTGTGTGTGTGTGTGTGTGTTATCTGTCGGCATCAGGAACATGCTAATCCTCTGGAGGTTACACACTTTTGACTGTTTAAAATTCTCTCATTACAGACCCAAAGATGCAGTCAGAGCCATAAAGAAAAGGATTGTGGGGAACGGCAACATCAAGGAGGTTATGCTGGCGCTCACTGTGAGTGTTGTTCACCCTCATGTTTCCCCCCCACCCTGCTGACTCGGATTTAATTTATAAAATGTAGCCTTTTTACTGCTTTTGCCAGTTCTCCGTGTCTCCTTTCGATGTTAGGTCCTGGAGACTTGCGTGAAGAACTGCGGCTACAGGTTTCACATCCTGGTGACGACGCGGGACTTCGTAGAGGGGGTTCTGGTGAGGTCGATCATCCCGAGAAACAACCCTCCATTAGTCCTGCATGACCGAGTGCTCAGCATTATACAGGTAAGGAAATGCCTCATTGCATGTTTGGCAATGCTGTGGCAGCATGAAGGAGGAGGGGGGGGTTATTGTCATGTCATTATTAGTCTTGGTGTTGTCGTGTTGCTCTACAGTCTGGTAGAAGCTTGTGGTTTTCTCTTGTCAAGGCGTGGGCTGATGCATTCCGTAGCTCGCCCGACCTGACGGGTGTGGTGTCGGTGTACGAAGACCTGCGAAGGAAAGGACTGGAGTTTCCCATGACGGAACTGGACGGTTACTCGCCAGTCCAAGCCCCCAAAATGGTACAAACCTTGCTGGTCGATCACTTCTGCTATTTGGGGTGCTACCTATCGCCTTTAATCTCTCTTTCTTTCGCGTAATTTCTGTGCCCTTGTGTGCCAGACTTTGCCTGGGAACGGGCCTGCTGTCGCTGCTCTGCCTGCTGTGCTCCTATCTTCCAAACTGCCCCTCATCCCACCCCAGACCTCTGAGCTTAAACTGGCCTTAGAGGGAAACCATGCCTTCACTCCCAGCCAGGTGATGGCTGCGCTGCCCTAAAGATGGATATTTTTCAAGTCCTTTTCTGTGTCTGTGTTTCTCAATTCATTTTGGCCTCCAATACTTATGAAATCAGTGTTTGCCATTGCAAGTTAATACAGCTGTGCTTTTAATCAGGAAATATATTTTTGAAATTCTAGGTGAAACAGCTGAAGACAGAGCTGGGAGTGGTGCGAAGCAACCTCACTATGATGTCGGACATGATGAGTCAGCTGGATCCCGTCACGGTAAAACAAGCAGATGTGGAGCTGCTGGAGGTAAAAAAAAAAAAAAAAAAAATAACTGCCTTTATTCTATGCAAGAAAATCCTTTCCATCACAATACACTGAGTGACGGTGCGTTACCCTTAACTGATCTTGTACTTTATACATTTTGTGCTGCATCTGCCCCCTCAATCCCCCACCCACACATTATTTGTCTGATTGTGTCATTAGCAGTTATACACAGTTTGTAAGGACATGCAAGAGAGGATAGTGAAGGTCGTCCCTAAACTCAGTGAGGAGAAGCTGATTGAAGAGTTACTGGCAACTAACGATGAGATGAACAGCGCCTTTACTCGTTACCACAGGTTAACTGTTGTTATTATCATCATCATCTAACAAAATTGGAGGATGATAATATTTGAACAGGTTTTATTTTTCACTTGATGATGTACCTTTTTGTTCTACTGTTTGCAGGTTTGAAAGACGAATAACAAACGGTCCAAACGTAGCACAGAAGGTAAAGAATGTGGCAATCATCATCTTTGAATTTATTCTTACTTAACAGGTCGACACTCGTCTCGACTTTCAGTAATATTGCTTTTTGTTCCTCAGAGACACCGATACGTGAACCTGACAGACCTCGATTTGACAGCTGAGTCTGTCGGCCAATCAGGTGTCGCATCAGTTACCAATGACGGCTCGCTCACTCACTCAAATAGTTTGTCCAGTGAGATGGCAAGACTCAGTAAGTACTCTAATACATTTTCTGATGGTGTATTTGCATTATTTTTGTGTAGTTGTTGATAAATGAAGGATGTAATTGTTCATACATCCTGCACATGTACAGCTTATGTATCCCTCTACTATAAACGTGTTGCTGTTCTTCTTCTTGCAGGTACAAGTGAATCAGACGACACATTATCGCAGAAAATCAATGTCTCAACTCAAAAAAGACCAAGGTACATAGACTAGAAACCATATGTTATGCCCTTGAAGATGTACATGGTAAACACAAGTTGCAAACTCTGTATTTTTTGGTATCAACTAAAACGGTGACTCCATTGAGAGTACATGGAAACTAGTTGTAACAGTTAGCTTAAAGTAATGGAGAAAACTGCTGAAATGGTAAGGTAGGTAAAAGTGGTGTCAAGAGTTGATCTGCGGGGGTCCATCAGATAAACGTTGGGTGCCGCTGAATGCAGAGCAGCCATGCAGGTCTTTCCCAAGTACGTTCTCAGAGCGGCATTTGCATAGATGTTTTGTTTTTTTGGAGTTGAATTCTGATTTATTTTCTCTTAATTCCTTTTTTGAAGATATGTGCCAGTATTTCACTGTGTGTTAACTGGAATTGTTAGCTTACATGGCAGCCAAACAATGTACAAATCTTGCATTTCAGTGAGCCGAGTGAAGCTGCAGTGGACAGCCTGGCTCAGGCTCGGGACAGCAGACTACTAAACCCTGGAACGGTAAGCAATATATGCCACGTAATTCACAGTTTTAACAGTTAGTCAAAACATTATCTGTGAGGTGACCTTTTGGGACGTCTAACAACGAAGTGAGTGTGAAAAGTGCATATTTGCTTTTGCAAGGGAAACCCAATACTATGGTCATAGTCCTCACATTTCGCACCAACCTCAAGTCTGAGGTTTAATGTGCAACAGAGATACAAGCTCTCTAGATATTCATGGTACTGTACGCGTTGTCTGAGCTGTGTTATTTGTTGGAGGGAAGCACTGCTTTCAGTGAGTTTTAGTCGAGGATTATTATCTGTTCTACAAAAGGATTCTCGTTTGGGTAGATGTGTATGTGGCTTTATCTTTGTTCTGTAACGGTCTTCCTCCTAAATTCACTCTGTCTGTGCATGAAGGACGACAGCCCAGCCTCCACCTGCAGCTCCTCTCCAAAGTTAGATTGGATGATTAAAAGGGGAATGGTGGGTCTGTTTCCAACCTGTGTCCCGGTTCTACGTTGATTCACCTTTTCCACACCATCTGTCTCTTGGTTGAAATAAATTTTTTTCATGTGGTCTGGATTGCTTTTGTTTGGTGGTTCAGGTATTGAGCTAGAACCGACTGGTTTGCATGCTTTTTATATGCGATGAAGACGAGATTTAAATTTTTTTTAAAGTTTATATTTGTGCCGACTACAGAGCATGACGATGTTCGGGTTGCACTATCCTGATTTGCTACATCGTTGTCATACCAGTCACGCTTGGCTTACTGACGTGGTTGTTATTTGAGTGTGGGTGTGTTTTTTTTTTTCTTTGTTTTTGTTGGTTTGGTAGCTTTGTTACATCTTCCTTCTAAACCTTTACCAGATATTATATATTTTACTACACTGACAATCCTGGTGCTCTGCTTTCTTTTAGATTCCTATCAACCAGAACACTGTAATGGATGATATTGAGAAATGGCTAGAGTTGGATGATGAGGTAACTTATAGGATTACCAAATTGACTATGATTAAATACAATCATCTTGGTTGTTAAATAACTAGAATGATCACTTTGCTGTATTTGTCTTTTCTTTTAATTGCACGTGTTGTGTGCATACTGTGCGTGTAAAGCAAACTGTATTTTCTGATTAACACAGTATGATGACTTTGAGGACTCGGATGGTGTGACCAGTGAAGGTAAGTCATTACAATTTACTTTTTTTTTAAATGTATTATTAAACTTGGCATATTTCATGGTCCATTATTTTATTTGGTCTTACGTTCACCTGCAACATCTGAGGAGTTGTTTTATGTTAAACCTACTGTATATTTGGGGTGTGTGGTCTGTAATAGTGCACACAGTGCTCACTAGCTTTGGCAAAAAATGGGAAAATGATTGCTTGTTCTGACTATACTTGAGGTTTTGACCAGTTGTTCCTTTTTATATAAATATATTAAACCTTTTCTACCAATCAGTCTCATTTCTGCACTTGACCAGTAGGTGGCACTAGAGACTTAACTGGGCATGTAGTGCCACATACTACCTCTCTAGAGACATATTCAGCACAAACTCTACACAGCTATGCAATTTTTAGTATCTACTCCAAAAAGACTGCTGCAGTATTTCTATATTTTATGTAATGGAACAAAATTGGTAATCGGTTCAAGGTTTTTCAGCACTGCAAGAACTACTATCACTCTAAACCAGTGATTCCAATATCTCATCTGGTGTTTTCTCATTTATTCACATTGACACTAGCATCCGGAATAAAATCAGTTTTTTTTTTGTTGTACTGACTTATTTTTCTTTCCTTCTTCTTTGGCATAATAAAGATAATCTACCAGATATGGTGGTTAAAGTGTTTCATCTTACCCTGCTTCTCTCCCTCTGCAGAGTTCGACAAGTTCTTAGCAGAACGAGCAAAAGCAGCGGAGCGTCTGCCATCGCTGAGAGCTTCCTCACAGGATACCAACCACTCCGAGTCTTGAGCTACACGTTAAACCTGACAAACTAACAGTACTCATCAAGCTCCTGCGCCATTGGCTGAGAAATGGAGATGTCTTTTTAGATGACTGGCACATTTGACACAGGAATTACAACCCATATCTGAGGAAGGTCGTCATAGCTGTGTATGCTGCTCTTACTGGGGAGCAAATGTGCTTGTTTTTTTTGTTTTTTTTTTATAAACAGGTTTTTACTTGGCATTGTTATGAGGGTTTGTCCATGTGTGGAATGCAAACATTTGCACATTTTATATGGTTACATTCCTGCTGTTGAAGGAGAGGATATTGTTACAGAAAACAAGTTTTGCAAACAGATTATGTATTATATTGCTAATATACAGTATGTATGTTGTCAATGGTGATGACGGGTTACAGAATACGCCCCCTGTCGTAGTAGAAATCACTGTAAACTTGTATGTAAGAGGCTCAGCTATTACGTAATGAAATAGTTTGATGCTTAACATAATTATTGATGTAGGATGTCAAAGAAAACTGACCCAAGTTTTTGCATCCAACATTCCCCTGTGAAGATGTTTTGAGATTTAACAGGAAGTCATGATAGACTGCTGTCATATATTAAACTATTAACTGGAAGTCTGGCTGTTCTCATTCTAACCCCAAAGTGCATTAAGCTTTCTATCCAATTCATGGCTTTGCAGGTAAGTATGGGACCACTGCAAATCTGTTTAAATTCCTGTGTTAATTAGATTTGACTCGTGGCTTTGGCCCCTCGCAACCTCTGACTGCCTTCAGTTTGGCTGTCACTCGCACGCCATTACTGTGCAGGTTTGACTGGATTAGATTTTCAAAAAACTGACAAATTATAGTAATTTGCACATTTCCATAGAATACAGGCATTGGTGTGGGGTACAATTCCATGTTGAACAATTTCAGAGTTGTGATGATCTTTTAAGGGTCAAATATAAGGAATGTGTGTTGTAGTTTGAAAAAGATAAAGCTTTTGATAAAAAACGGCTAACAAGTTCATATTTGGCAACACGTTGCTGCCACGCTTGAGCCGACTACACGCTCTCGGTAAGGTGATTGGACAGAACAAGCCACCTGGCATGTTCCCTGGCCTCTGATTGGTCTACACCACATACGCCTACCATACGGTCACGCCCCTGACGCGCAGCCTTTCCTGCACCGCTGTAACACCGCAAACGCGCACTCACCGCCATGGCTCTCGGAAACGCTTCCCGGAGTTTGGTGCGACCAGTCCGCGGCGTCCTGCGCCACTCGGCCTCGGGGCTGAGCCGGAGCCGGAGCCGGAGCTACGCCGCTGTCGCTGAAGCCAGAGCGCTGCTGGAGAGCGAGCTCGAAGGTATCCGAGCGGCGGGGACGTGGAAGGCGGAGAGGATCATCACGTCGAAGCAGGGTCCTCAAATCAACGTGGGCGGAAGTCAGAGCAGTGAGTGGTCGTTTGTGGTGACGGCGGACGATATAAATAAGTGGCAGCAGTGAGGCCATATTGTCCTTGAACGCACCACGGGGTGCAAACTTTAAATGGAAGCGTTGCTGCGCAGGTTCTCAGCTGGTTCTGTCACAGTGCCACGGTGTTATCTTGATGTGGAACTCGACTCAAACGGCAGCTTTAACTGTTGTCATGTACCGTTAGTGGGGGACTAACCTCTGGGGAACCTGTCCAGAAATACAACACACGAGTCCAGCTACTCTCAAGGAAGTCCGAACAACTTTAGCAGTGAAAGATCCTGAAAATGGCCTCTGCAACCTGTTTGCTGCCAGTGTTTACCCCGCAGGGTGAACCTTAGCCAAACACTGACTGCTGATTGGTGCATGGCCAGCTGAGTGTAGGCCATGACCCCCCTCCCTCATGTGTGACTCTGTTCAATTCATCTGGATGGCAGCGCCTCCTGCACATTGTTTTTTTGGGGGGGAGGGGTTCTCACATGTTGGCTTCATTGTTTTGTTTTTTTTTGTCACCTGCCTTTTTGCCAAAAAGGAAAATGCCAGGTAGGATTTCAGTTGCAGGGTTTGAGTTGCTCACAGTGGTTATTGTCTCACTGATTTGAATTGGAACGTGTGTTTAAACAGACTGGAACAGTGACCTTTGTACCTCAGGTGTCCTGTTCTCCATCATGTCTCTCTCTGTCTCTTAGGAATATTGAATTTCTGTGCCAACAACTACCTTGGACTGTCCAGTCATCCAGAGGTGGTGCAGGCAGGGATCGATGCTCTTAAGTCATACGGTGCTGGATTGAGCTCGGTCAGATTCATCTGCGGCACGCAGGTATGGCGGCAGCACGTGAACACATGGAACATCAACCGCTAAATCTCATGGAGGTGACTGGGTTCACTCTGCGTTTCTAGGATATACACAAAAACCTGGAGCAGAAGCTAGCGGAGTTCCATGAGAGGGAGGACTGTATCCTCTATGCGAGCTGTTTTGACGCCAACGCTGGACTTTTTGAGGTAATGTCACGCGCTACACACCTGCGGCAGGGAAGCACAAAGCATTCTGCCGTTGGGATCAGTAAAGTGTCATGTTACTCCTACACCAGGTCCTGCTGGGCCCAGACGACGCCGTGCTGTCTGATGAGCTGAACCATGCCTCCATCATCGATGGGATCCGCCTGTGTCGGGCAAAGAGGCTGCGCTACAAACACATGGACCTCGGGGATCTGGAGAACAATCTCAAAGAGACTCGGGTGTGTGGACTCCTTCCCGTGCTGTGGAAGGACACGTAGAGCGGCTTTTTACGTGGAAGCAAATGTTGTTACTGTGTGTTTCATTCGTGTTTATGCAGTTAATATAATGACTTGATATTTAAAATAAGTGAGTCATATTCTCCATCCTGTCCAGAGTGATAATCAAATATTTATTAGTTTGCAGGGACTATTTCTTTCGGAAGAGTGTTCTTTGGGTTCTCTGGACTGACTTTTTGCCTGGGCCATGCTAGCTTTAGCCTCAGCTTTTTGTCTGTATGGC
This sequence comes from Gadopsis marmoratus, assembly GCA_036023855.1. Classification (NCBI taxonomy): domain Eukaryota; kingdom Metazoa; phylum Chordata; class Actinopteri; order Centrarchiformes; family Percichthyidae; genus Gadopsis; species Gadopsis marmoratus. The sequence continues at coordinate 27,259 of JAVQJF010097994.1, read as the reverse complement.
TGGATATATATGTAATTTTGGATGAACCAACCCTTTTCAAATATCTGTTTGTCCTCCTCAGTCATCTCGTATGCGCCTCATCGTCACAGACGGAGTCTTCTCTATGGATGGAGACGTGGCTCCCTTACCAGGAATCTGTGACCTGGCTGAACAGTATGGCGCCATGGTGTTTATAGATGAATGCCACGCCACCGGCTTCCTGGGGTCCCGAGGCAGGTGGGTAGGAGGCTGATGAGCCCCAAAGATGCATTTCTTTTTTTATTAGATTTTTATTTATGGCATACTATTAGAGGAAGACGTCCCATGACCTTACAGTTTGAAAGGGACACGAGTGATATGTTAGGTGTTCGGCCTCCTGTCTCTCCTTTTTCTAAGACACGTTAATTCATTTTTAAGAATGTAAAATCTGCAAAAGTTGAACATTTTTATCAAAAACATTTTGAAAACTTTAACAATGTTAAATTGTGCTAAATAATACTGCTTTATTTCAGCTGGTTAGTATGTTGACTCAAGACATCATCAACATGCTGTCTCTTTAATAACCACTTACTATGATATTTAATATGACAAAATGAATATAACGGATGTTAAATCTCTTAAAAATGTCTGTTTTGTTATCGTTACAAAGTAGGGGGCAGATAAGATGGAACATTATTAAACAGAGACAGGAATATTCTAGACTGTGCTGAAGGAAAGTCAGCAACTCACTCAACTCGCACACACTGTGAGCTGCTCAGCCTTCCTTCACGGCCTTGCTGTTCTGTTGCTTACAACAGTCACAGTAAATGTATCTGAGCTCACAGAATGTTCCTGCTGAATAGATAGAGAGGCGCCGGGCGTTCAGTCTATCACTTGTCTTACTCTGTCTGTCGAAATGTTCGTGCGTCAGAAATTCCATAACAACGTGAGATTTTATTTGTTGAAAGGAGCAAAGTCAAGCCCAGTGAAAATCGGTTGACAGTGTTATTTGTTGATGGGCCAGTAGGTGTCGCCAAAGAAAGAACTCTTACACACAGGGGCTTTAGTAAAGTCATGGTCTGTATATTTACTATTAGGCAGTATGAGGGGGATACACTAACGGTGCTACTGCCTGTGATTTGCAGAGGAACAGACGAACTCCTGGGAGTGATGGACAGAGTTCACATTGTAAACTCCACCCTGGGGAAAGCACTGGGAGGAGCAGCTGGTACGTCTCCATCTGACCTACAACTTCTGCCTTTTTACTGCTGCTGTTCAAACATATGGCTTTAAAGCTACATTGATCTTTGAGTTTTTTACATTTAGACATTTAGCCACTAGGTGGCAGAGGAATTCTACTACAGGATGAAAGGACAACATCTGGCATAATACTGTTTTTGTAAAGTTGTAATGGGGAGTGTGTTAGCAAGCAGTTGCCTATTTACACATTTATTTAGCCGGCATGAAGCAGCACCATCATTCATTTGGACTCGTGTTTCTGGCCAGCTGACGAATGCCTCCGTAGCTTGCTAGCTGTTTGACTTTCTTTCAGGTGGCTACACAGTGGGCCCTAAGCCTCTCATCGACCTGCTGAGGCAGCGCTCACGGCCGTACCTGTTCTCCAACTCCCTCCCCCCTCCTGTGGTGGGCTGCGCCACCCGGGCTGTGGAGCTGCTGCTGGCCTCCAGTGAGATTTCACAGAGCATGGCGGCCAAAACCATGAGGTGGGGTTATCTGCCTTTGTGGTTCTGGGAGAAAAAGACATCAGGGGTTAATGTTGATTCATTTAGTCGCTAACACTAAAAACTGTAGCGTTCCTGGCTTCTCGTCCAACAACAGGCGGTCACAGATCTAAACTGAATTTTTGTGTTATTTAGTTACTTTCAAATGATGAAAGCTAAACTTTGGCCCAGATGAGCCTTTTTTTTTTTTTTTTTTTTCAATAAAATCTACATTGTAATTTCTTATGGAAATGAAACCACACACACTCAGAGGGAGGAACCGTAGCAATGTCCATGTCTTGCTCTTGAACAGTAACCAAATGAGCTAACATTTGTACTGGCTGCGGTGGGGTTCTAAATATGTAGGGAGAATAAATATGTTTCAGAGCCTTGTTCAGTAATGCCCACATGCTGCCTTCGGGCCACATTATGCACTTGTGCAAAGCATGCATGCTAAATCACGTTTTTCCGAATTATTAGTGAAAAAATACTTTGCAGATATAGAACACATTTTGTAATTCGCCATGGAAAACGCATGCAAACATGGGATGGCAGCTCTCCAAACATATCAAAAACAGCCAGACTCTGTGACCTTTTGTTTACCACTTGATTGTGGCTTCATCAGCACTTTACAAACAGGAGCTATCTCAACGATGCTCCAGTGTGGCTATCAATTGTGCCCAAGCATCAAACGCACAAGTTCCTGTCTCCTGTGTTAATATATACTGTAGCAGCGAGCCTATACTTTAGCGATATCACAGTTTAGCCAAAACTTTCACTATTTAAGTTTGCTCTGTACGATGTGATCAATGCATACATGCTGACACTGACATCCTTCTATGACTGACTTATTTTTTTTTTCTATGGTGTCCAATCAGGTTCAGGAACAAGATGACACAAGCTGGCTTCACCATCGCGGGTTCAGCTCACCCGATATGTCCCGTGATGCTGGGCGACGCACGGCTGGCCTCCCTGATGGCCGATGATATGCTGAAGTTGGGTGAGACAGCAGTGAAAACCAGATCCACTCTTTCTCTTTTTTATTTTATTTAATTTTATTTTTTTGATCTACAGCAGTCGGTTCAAGTGTCAAATACTACAGTGACCCTGGTTGCATCCATAGAAGATCCTGTTACAGTTGAACCCATAGACTGTCCATGCATGTGTCTCGCGCTTGTGTTTTGTGTCGTTTTCTCTTTTAGTTGGATCCTGAATGAAAACTTTGTGAGACACACATTAGGAGGAGTGTTAGTTGTTATATGATGCCTGGTTGAGGCTTTACAGTTACAGTAGTTTTAAAACCATTTTTAGTGTGTCTTTGGTGCATTCACACCTGCATTTTAAATTCATGGCTAGGTGAACATGGTCTATACACATAGTCTTAAAAAGATTAATCTGTGTTGCCACTAATGGTCACAAAGCGTAGCAGTAGAGATTATGTAGTAGTATTTCCCATAGCAGGTAATATAGTATTTTTGGGGAAAATAATGTTTGGGTTAGAAATTCACTGGGACGTATCTGCCACTAGAGGAAGACTACAGTACATTGAATTAATGAAATGTCGTACGTGTAGTGTGCTGTGTCACAGTTGATGTGAACGAATCTTCTCGACTACCACGGACAATGTTTCAAGCTCCGTTAACGCCTCTCTTCCCTCTACAGGAGTGTACGTGGTTGGATTCTCCTTCCCAGTCGTACCAAAGGGCAAAGCCAGAATCCGCGTTCAGATTTCAGCCGCCCACACAGACGAAGACGTCGACCGCTGTGTTGAAGCTTTCATCCAGACGGGCAGAAAGCACGGAGTCGTCTCCTAAATACAGGAATCAAAGATTCAGCAACAAGCATGAATTACTGAACAACATTTAACCGCTTGCAGATCATGTTACTCAAGACCTATGAGCGATGCTGATGGAAATATTAGTTACATTTGTAGGTCAACGGAGGACAATGTTGTTTTTGTCTTTGCTGAGCTGAATAAAAAACCTTTACTAACATGTGTAGGTGTTTGTACTTTAAGAAAACGGGCTGTTAATTCCATATTTCCCCGAGAAATTATGAGGGAGGAAATGTTTCTTTCGAATCTTAGTACACTTGACAGTAGATGACGTCAGTCATTCATCTGTCCTACAGGCTGTGGGTTTAATGATCATGAGAATCGCCTCTACACATTTATTAATACAACTAGTCCTATAAATTAGCATTTCTTTTTAGAATCAACTGGGACTGTTTGTTTATGCTTACTAGTGATGGAGAGATTTTTATTTTCTCATCCCCACCATTTATGAAATTTGATAGCAAAGACTTCAATGATGTTCAAGTAGCCAAAGGTCTCTCAGCACATGCTCTCCTCGGTAGGCGAGCAACAGAGATTTACGTGTTTGTATGAGTTTGATTCTGTGACATCACAACTAGCTGGGGAAGCAAACTGCGATCCAGTTTGAAATTTACACAACTTGTAGCCTCCTGTGCATGTACTCTGAGAATAGAGTTTACAGCGTTTAAGTAGGAGACCGTGTCCATTATATAAACCTTTGACATGAAAATGATTTGCATATTCATAGATTCTGGATTTTTCAGTGGGAGAGAAGGAGTATATGTCATTTAAAGACCCGTGACAAGGTTTTTCTAGAAAAAACACGTAAGACCAAGCAGTTTTCAGTGAAAGCAGAGTATTTTTTCTGTCTTAAAATATGTCTGGAGCGGATTCATTTTTTGCAGGAAAGCTTTGTAAAATATAGTCTAACTGATCATTAGTAGCTATGGTTACACCATAAAATACACCAAGTACAAGCCTCTAAAGCTGACCTAGTTATCTTACTGTAACTATCCTCATTGGAAATAGATTTCACTGTAAAACCTTACAAAACAGCCTGAACAGTATTGATGGTGGTAAAAAAAAAGTGTGTTTTTGTCCAACTGCGAAGGCAGTTTGCACTTTAAACTAATGTTGTATTCTTCTTTGTGAGTCTCCTCACGCTTCCTCTCCTCCTCCTCTTCCTGTTGTCTTTTTCGCGCCATCGCAAACTCCGCCTTTACAATGAAGACACGCCCCCGCAATGCCGCTTTAACCAATAGGAACAGGCCGCCATGCTTTCATCCAATCAGAGGACAGGAAAGGGGGCGTTGCTAGAAGCTACTCGCGGGAAACAGACAGGAAGGAGTTCAGTTTTTTTGCCGCGGAACAGATACTCTGAGCAGCTTTGTCTCTGGCACTTTACGTCCATCGTGTTTTTCTTTTAACTAAGAAAAACTAGTCCACGGTATCAGACTCACTCTTGTTCACCGACCCGGTTCAGTATGTCTGGCTTTGACGACCCCGGAGTGTACTACAGTGACAGCTTCGGAGGTGGAGAGGGACATGGCGTGGACGAAGGCGGACAGAAGAGGGTCCAGATCAAGAAACGGTTCCGTGAGTTCCTCCGGCAGTTCAGAGTGGGGACCGACCGCACCGGCTTCACGTATAAGTACAGGTGAGTTAATAATAGGACATTGTAATTAGCCGTTGTATGAAAATGACAGAGGAGGGGATGATCTAGAAAAAGGCATAAACTGAGTGCCGGTGGGTGATCCTCATGAAGCAGGGATAATGAAGGCCTGTTTCTTCCTCATGTGTGCTACTCAGCCTGTGAAATCAGTTGTATAATGTCTCATGTGGGTCCGGATGGGGCTTTTCTGAAGTCTGAAAAAACAACCCTGATGATGTCATCAAGGTCATCTCAATATTTACAGATGTTGGCAGAAAGCCTGCGTTACAAAATTTAGAGTTTTGAAAGTGGCGGACATTAAGAACGCAGCGGGTCTAAGCAAAGAAGCTACTGCGTTGCATTATGGGAAACGGAGGATCCAGCATTTCTGGAGCTTGACCTATACAAGAGATGTCAAGTGTTCATATACTAAACCTTTTACCATAGTTTTTTCAATCTGTCCCCCAAATTGAATTCCAAAATCTTTTTGTTGAACCGGCAGTTAGCTTAAGCTAAAGCATCTGTAATGGCTTGGACTTCATACAGCTGTTCTTTTGTTCTGGGGCCATGAGAGCAGTAGTCTGTCAACATCACATTATTTATTTTTTGTCTCTTATTTTAAATTAGAGATGAGCTGAAGAGACACTACACACTGGGGGAGTACTGGGTGGAGGTGGAGATGGAGGACCTCGCCAGCTTTGACGAGGATCTGTCAGACTGCCTCTACAAGCTGCCTTCTGAGAACCTGCCACTGGTGAGACTAAAACCAACATTCAGTGATGACACCGGATTTGGTTGATGACGGACCCCTCCCTTCACTAGAATTGTTGTTGTTTCACACAACAAGTTGCCTTGGTTACTACCATAATTACTCTTTAACATTTTGCTCTAATTTACAGCTGGAGGAAGCGGCGAAGGAGGTAGCTGATGAAGTGACCCGTCCCCGTCCTGCAGGGGAGGAGACGGTCCAGGATATCCAGGTCAATTTGAAGAGTGATGCAAATCATGCTTCCATTCGCGGCCTCAAGGTACCTACATACCTCCCTTTGCTTCTCATACTCTGGAAAGTTACCATCGGCCGTTTTGATCGCATTTAGCCTTTTCTCTCCTCCCGCAGTCCGAGCAGGTGTCTCGTCTGGTGAAGGTGCATGGCATCATCATCTCAGCCACAGCGGTGAGGGCCAAGGCCACCAAGGTGTGCCTGCAGTGTCGCGGCTGTCGCTCTGTCATCAACAACATCCCTCTGCCTCCAGGCCTGCAGGGTTACGCTCTGCCGCGCAAGTGCAACACGTGAGCATGAGCACCCAGATCAAGTGTCTCCTCAAGCAAAGGGGTCACAAGTTGAACTTTTTTTTTTTCCCCATTTCAGTATGTCCAACAACAACTTCTCTGTTTTTCTCAGTGAGAATGCTGGAAGAGTGAAGTGTCCCGTAGACCCCTACTTCATCATCCCGGACCGCTGCGTTTGCGTTGACTTCCAGACTCTCCGCCTGCAGGAGTCTCCGGATGCTGTGCCTCACGGAGAGATGCCCCGTCACCTACAGCTCTACAGTGATAGGTGAGGCGCTCATTCTCGAGGAAACGTATTAAATCTAGGACACTGTATGCTGCCGCTGCTGCTTTTTATGCAGAAGTGTGAAAGGAGCGTTGGCTCAAACTGTTTTCCTCTCCTCCTCCTCTCTCAGGTATCTGTGTGACCGTGTGGTCCCAGGCAACAGAGTGACCATCATGGGTATCTACTCCATCAAGAAGACGGCGGCTGCAAAAGCCAAAGGCAAAGAGAAAAGTGCTGGTGTTGGCATTCGAGCATCCTACCTGCGAGTGGTCGGCATCCAGATGGACACAGAAGGGGCAGGTAAAGATGAACTTCTGCATTTAAACACATGTACTGGTGTCCTACGTGAAATTCTAACATGCAGAAGGAGAAATGTAGGACCCAGTTTGATAATGTTTTATTTATTTTTTTCCTCCAGGTCGTGGTGCTACTGGATCAGTCTCTCCACAGGAAGAGGAGGAACTGAGAGCACTGGCTGCTACTCCTAACGTCTACGCCTCTCTGGCACGCTCCGTAGCTCCCTCCATCTATGGCAGCGACGATCTGAAAAAGGCCATCACCTGCCTGTTGTTTGGCGGTTCAAGGAAGAGGTGAGGCAGCCGGGTGGCCTCCAGAGCAGCACAGTTTGGTGTAAATCTTCTCCCGTGTTTACTGATGCTTTTGTTTGCTGTCCTGTTTTTTTATTTTAGGCTGCCTGATGGTCTCACTCGTAGGGGGGACATCAACCTGCTGATGCTGGGAGATCCTGGTACAGCCAAGTCTCAGCTGCTCAAGTTTGTGGAGAGATGCTCACCCATTGGGGTTAGTTACTTATTCTTTTTGTGCCGATGGCGCTTCACCGCAGAGTCCTCTTTGTATTCATTTGAACCAGAGCGCATCTTGAATTGTTACGCTAGCATGTAAATTGACCCGCTGGTGCTGAGCCTGCACTGTGTGCCGCCAGGTTTACACCTCCGGTAAGGGCAGCAGTGCCGCTGGTCTGACCGCCTCTGTGTTGAGGGACCCCAACACTCGCGGGTTCATCATGGAGGGGGGCGCCATGGTGCTGGCCGATGGCGGAGTTGTATGCATCGATGAGTTTGACAAGGTAAAAAGATTTTGAGTATCGGGAGTTTTATGTTTTAACTTAATTTGTGTCCCACGATTAAAGACAAACCTACATTTTTGTCGTTCAGATGAGGGAGGACGACCGAGTGGCCATTCATGAAGCCATGGAGCAACAGACTATCTCCATCGCTAAGGTATTTAAAAACAAAACACGGTTTCCTTACTGTAGTGAGCGGTTAACAGGGCAAACTAACATCTTGACCCCCCCCAGGCCGGCATCACCACCACCCTGAACTCTCGCTGCTCAGTGCTGGCTGCAGCCAACTCTGTGTTTGGCCGCTGGGACGACACAAAGGGGGAGGACAACATTGACTTCATGCCCACCATCTTGTCCCGTTTTGACATGATCTTCATCATCAAAGACCAGCATGACCAGCAGAGAGACATGGTAAGGACGGATGCTTTTGACTGGAAGCTTGCTGCTTTAAACCCTTGAAAGCAGCGTCTAAGGTATTTTTTTATTTTTTTTGGGGAGGGGGTAACACTTGTCTCTGTTTTGTAGATACTGGCTCGTCACGTGATGAACGTTCACCTGAGTGCACAGACACAGACGGAGGCTGTCGAGGGAGAGATTCCGCTGGCCACATTCAAGAAGTACATTGCCTATGCCAGAACGTGAGTCAGGCTAAATTTGAGCTAGACCTTTTCGTTCGCTGACGAGTCAGTTACTCGGTCTGGAGTCATTAATATGATTTGGTCTGAATTTTTGCTTGCAGTAAATGTGGCCCTCGGCTCTCTGCTGCGGCTGCGGAGAAGCTGAAGAACCGATACGTGGTGATGAGGAGCGGCGCGAGGGAGCATGAAAGGGAGACTGACAAAAGACCCTCCATCCCCATCACTGTCAGGTATCGTTTTTTTATATGTTGTCTTTCACATCCACACATCAGTGAAAATGCATCTTTTATGACCACCTTTTGATACTAGAATGCTCTTAAGTAATAATTGTATGTCTCTGCCTTCTCCAGGCAGCTGGAGGCCGTTGTTCGTATCGCAGAGTCCCTGGCCAAGATGAAGCTGCAGGCTGTGGCTGGAGAGGAAGAGGTTGACGAGGCCCTCAGACTCTTCCAGGTTTCCACACTGGACGCTGCTCTGTCTGGCAGCCTCTCAGGTGTGTGTGCGTGCACCATCATAATTCTTATTTTATTACATGAACCTACAAGACTTTGTCCATTGTAAAGTCAAACTACATAGCTGCAGTGTGCCAGCACCAAAATTATTAGTGCTGTTAGTGGAGTTTTAATATTTACCTCTCATCTACCTCAGTGATTCGCAGCCAGGGGTACTTGGGCTATACCCTCCTGAGAACCGAGGAAAAAAGTATCATTCCACCCAAACACATGAGATATCATTGGAAATGGCAGGATGTCCTCTATTTAGCACACCAGGACTTAGCAGGGCAGCTCAAATGAGTCAAAAGATATAGACCAAAAAACAATGTCCACTACAGAGGACATAAATGAGGATGCTGAGCCTCAGGAGGGGTATATACGTCTGCAGATGCCAGGGAGTACATGGAAAGGTAGTGGAATTTGCAAAAAGATAGAAATGACCATTTTCTTTTAAAAATTGGCTAGAAATTATTAGTGCTTAAAATAGTTGGCTAAAAGCCAGTTATAAATGGAACAATATCCACTTTTATATTGTTAAATAACACCCAGGTTAAACACATTTGGAAACATGACTGGTAGGTGAATGAAAGGGGTACTGGAGTTCACCTGACAGTGGTGAGGGTACATGAGATTAAAAACCTGGTTGGTAACCACTGTTCTACCTATCTACTCTGAATGTTGAGACCCTTTTTAAGTATTTCTCTTCGCTGGACGCTGCAATCATTTTATGTTCTCAACATCTGTCCGACCACATTTTGTTACTAGGAGTGGAGGGCTTCACGTCTCAGGAGGACCAGGAAATGGTCTCGCGCGTTGAGAAGCAGCTGAAGAGGCGCTTCGCTATTGGCTCCCAGGTGTCCGAGCACAGCATCGTCCAAGACTTCACCAAACAGGTCAGTGTGAGAGAATCATAACGGGGTGGGGGGTTAAGTTATCGTTCCATTATATAATGAAACAAGTCCTATGTTTGTTACAGTACAGTGGGGCTGATAGCCGATTTAACATTAAATAGGCAAGACGGAAGAGTCATGTAACGCAGGAAAACCTTGTAAAGAAATGTGTGGCTTCAATGCTTTACGTAGACATTAAGCAACCTTTAAACAAAAAGAAAAGGAAAACCACTTGGGTGCAATAAAACAAGACAAAGCAGCAGAGTGTTCTATGAGTAATCTCTCTGTATTCTCCTGTTTGTCACTCTGTACCACTTTTACAGAAATATCCAGAGCACGCCATCTACAAAGTCCTCCACCTGATGCTGAGGAGGGGTGAGCTTCAGCACCGCATGCAGAGGAAAGTGCTCTACAGGGTCAAGTAGAGGAAACGGTGCTCTGATCCATATCATTGTTGATGTAAATAGTTTTGCTCTGTCTATTCGTGCTACTTTTGTATTTGCCAATGGACATCTTCGAATCCTTTTCTGATCTCAGTCTATGGTGACCACTGTTTATTTCAGTCTCTGGATTCATGGCAACTTGTGTCTGATTTTCATATATCAGAATTTATACTAAAACGATGAAACGTGCATGTGGCAGTTACAAAGATGTTACGTGTCTGCGTGAGGTGTAAAGAATTAAAGTATTTGAAATCATATTAGGACTTAAAAGTGTTTCAAATTCAACACAGAAATCATAAACGGATGACTTATGGAGACAGTTTTTACAGTGTCGTTTAATAAAGTTCAATAACACGTTGAGAAAATCACTCTTCAAGCTGTGATTTGATAGTTTATAGATTTTCATGTGTTGCATTAAGTGATTAGTAAAGTGCTGTATCAGGGTCGGTTATCAGGGCTGGTTACAGCCTACGAGGCGTAGATTCCCAGTCCAATAGTGGTCAGTGCAACACACAATCCCACGGCGAACTGCATAATGGGTGGTGGGAAAAAGGAAGTCCTGGCAGCGTTTCCCTCCGATTGGTCCTCCGCTTCTGTTGTGACACTCAGCATTTTCTGCAAGTCATCAAAAACCTGGCGAAAAACGACGTGAAAACTATCAGCAAGTTGGCAGCGTGCTTATGCTGCATGGATTAGATTCAGTTCCTCATTTTCTTGCTTATTTTATTTTACAAGTTCCAGTGTGACGGTCGAAGCAGCTCTCGGTGCTATTATTGCTCACCGACTCCACGCCGCAAACACTGTCCGTCTGTAACATAAACGTGACCCCCTCCTCTCTCACCTGGATGTTGAACTCGAAGGCGGCGACGGCCTCCGCCAGCAGCTCCGCCCTCTCCTGCGCCGTCAGCTCGATGCTGTTCATGCGGCTCCTGTACAGCTGCTTGAAGCGGGTGGCGCTGGTCACACCGGGGAAGGAGAAAAACGCAAGCCCCCGTTTGCTGCTCAGCCCGAGAGACTTCTGGGTAATTTTCCCGAGCACTTGACCTCCTGATAGATCACCCAGATAACGGGTGTAGGCGTGGGCCACCAGCAGCTCTGGGCTCTCTCTGCCAATCTGAAGAATAAGGACACCCTCAGCTGCAGTTTCACAACAAGCCTGACCTCATTAACATCTCGCTCTCCACTCACCTTCCGGAGTCTCTGTTCGTATCTGTGTGTGGCAGCGGGAACAATCACCCTCTTCCTCCAGTCGGAGCCAAAGAAATGCTCCAGATCTCTTTCGAGCGGTTCCAGACGGGCAAGTTCCTGAGGGAAGTATATCGGCGCAACAGCTGGATGGGAGGAATTCCTGTCCAGCTCCTCTTCCAGCGCCTTGTAGACCTCGTAGAGGGAACACAGCAGCACCTGCCGCAAGCGTGGAGATAAATATCCACTTCTCGGGACAATCGTAAGCTTAGATAAAGCAAAGCGTGTGATGGCTCCCTTCTTTTAGCCCACAGATGTGTTGAGCTTACCTTGTACTGCGGCAGGGTGATCTGTCCTTTCTGGTAATTCAGCATCAGCTGCGTGTTTTCAGCTCTGACGTGGTTATCCTTAGTGGCTGCTTTAACCTGCTCTGATAAATCACTGACAGAAGATGGGCAACATGCAAAAAACAGGACACAATTATTCAGAAGGAACCGTTTGAAGCATAAAATCACATCCTGAAAAATACAGTTCTGTGTGATTTAAGTGTTATTAAAAAAAGAAACTCTTGAAAACATCGGTCAGTGAGGTAAATTCATACCTGCCAACTTCTCCTGTATCATCTTTCCTGGCACTCTTCATGGTCTCCATCTCTGCACACTGCAATAAATGGTTGATTTGGTTTGATTAAATATGTTTCATGCGAATAACAATGTGGGTAACAATGTATATAACGCACCTGTGTTTAAGTCTCCTGGCCGTTCCTCCGACAGCTGACGCTCCACTGAGCTCCGTCCTGCCTGTTTTATACAGCGAGGAGCCTCTGAGTCACAGGGGAAGTGAGTCTGCTGACTGACGTTGCTCACGCTGCTGAGGCTAAACGTGACAAAGCACAAGTGTGAACATGGTGGGAACACGTCTGAAAACATGATGAGGCAGAAATCAAAAGCTCAATTTAAAGCCAAGCTTTGTACCCACTCCGATAAAAGAATCCTCAGCGGTGAAATGAAAAGTACAGTTTTGAGGTACTTGACTATTCTCATTTTATACTGCAGTATTTTTCAGTGGGAAGTATTGTACTTTTTAGTTCACTGCACTTATAGTCACTTTTCAGTTTAAGAGTTTTCATGCAAAACATGACGAGCCTATAAAATATGATGCAGTTCTATACTATTAAAACTACTCATTAGTATATAAAGTACCTACATTTGGCTCCACGTGAACAGACTAGAGAACTACAATTATGCTAACATGTATTAATCAGTAATAATATAATGTACTAAAATAATACAAACTTACAAGAGCCAGTCTGCATGATTTGACTTTAAGTACATTTTGCTGATAATACTTCCAAACATTTACTTTAGTAACATTTTGAAGTCAGGGTTTTTACTTGTAATGAGGTATTTTTAGACTTTTACCGTCTGAAGAGTTCTACTACTACTGACAATACTAGTGCACAGGGATACACCAAATATGAGGAAAGTCAGGGCTTTGCTTCCTTGATGAAAGAGTCAGACAATGTCGACGTAAAATGCCCAAACAGATGCATTAAATTCAGTTCAGCTCTTGACCTCTAGACTTGCTTTATTATTACGAGTATCCCTTCTTTATGCTGTAGGTGGAGTGTTTTGTTGGTTTAGCTAAACATGCTTGTCTCGCCTGGAGAAAGTTAAACAAGAACGGTTCCAGGTGTATAGGTACATTCCTCAGGGTCACCCTTTGTTATCTGTCTGAAGGCGAGTAAAAGGCCTTTATCAGCGAGAAAGGATCAAATACACACATCGTTGTTTAATCTGTTCACGTAAACATCAGATACGCGTAAATGGCGTCATGAGAATAGGCTACTACTGAGTACTACGTGTAGTTTACATTATCTGCCCTCAGCGGCGAGGAAGAAAACGCAGAGAGATTTGTGGCTGGGCACCTGTTGGGCACAATGACAATAATCACAGGACTACGTTTCTGAAGTAAATGTACACATGCTCGCTAATGGAAACGTGCAGTTGAAACATCTGAAGTGGTTGAAATAATGAAAGCGTCGATAGTGGGAGTGGCAGTCGAAATACACATACTGAAAGAAGTTGAAATGGCAGTACAGATGGAAGTGCAGGAAGAAGACGGCGCTGCACTTCCAGTGAGCCCTGAAGGAAGAGTGTAAGTGTCTTACAACCATTCAGTGAACGTGATGAGAGAAGTGAAAGCACTGAAAGGAGTTGAAGTGTAGCTGATAAATAAATTAGGGTGGAAGCGTGCCAATCCAGGTGTGTCGGTGTCGGCTGAAGCGTGCATCCTGTTGGGCATCTTGACCACAGCTTTAATAGGAATATAATAGCAACCAATCCCTCTTCATTTCACCGACGCTCTCGACAAGCATCTTTGTCTCAGAGATTCTTTATGAGGGGAAACAAGAAGCAAACAGAAAGTACAGCCAAGCTGTTCTGGTTCAGTGACAGCAGAACACATATCTACTAACACATCTGGAACACTTCTGGAGAGAGTTTTTAAGTTTATGTAGCATGTGGTGTGTGTACACATGCCTCATCACAACAACTGGGTCAGATCCTTGGGGGGGGGGGGGCATCTTTCTTCCACTAACTTATTCTACTCTGTTCTGTGGCGTTTTTCTAATCACGCCCCCTTGTGTAAGCAGCCATCCATTGGTTTTTGTTATCCAAAGGGGGGAAGTGAGCTGTGCTGCTGGGAATACACACACACACACACACACACACCTATACACACGCACACACACGAACACGACACGCTTTAAAATGCAAAATAGTAAACATGTAGCAATCTCGACAGGTGTGCTTCATGCTAAACCACAGATGTTGCGCGCGAGGGATCGACTGATATAAAAGGTAACGCGGGTCTGCGGGTCTGTACGTCTGTACGCAGGAGCCGGCCTCACATCTGGGTCAGCGGGCGACGGCAGCCGCCGCAGCCGCCGCAGAGGCGCGTAACGTCGGCTGAAGGGTTCATGCAGAGCCCGGCGGGGGGAGCGGAGGTTGTTACCCGGAGCCGACCGCCGTCTCCCTGGACGTTCACGCTCACGTCGAGTCGCTAAACGATCGGAATTAGATACCCTGTGTAGTTCGACGCCATAATCGTTTTGGGCTGGATGTGTGTGTGTGTGTGTGCTCCAGAGTATGAGGATGTAGAAGCCAGTTGTCTGATTATGGCCCACATGCCTATATGCAGGCTCGGAGGGAACTCAGGAAATAAATAATGCGAGTAATAATATTTACACCATTTACACACAACTCAGCTCTGCTTTTATCTAAATGGGATTTAAATGGGGTTTTTTTATTTTTTGCAATGGGTTCCCAAATTTGTATGTCTTAGCATCAGGATGTTGTTATAAGCAAGACCCATTGAGGTATTATGGTATGACAATATTCTAAATGTTGAATTGAGTTTATGCATTGTTAGTGATTATGTGCTTTTTTTTAATTGTATATTGTGTCATATCATTCCTACCACACCGTCACCACATTGTCTCGTGTCCAGCAGGTTATGGATTCGAGCCTTCCTTGTTTCATCCTATTCGTCTTGACTGGCTGTGTCAAATGCTCTTTTGACCACCACGACCACCACAATGGCACCCGCCACTATGACTACTGTGTGCTTGGAGCTGGGCCTGCAGGACTGCAGATGGGGTATTTCCTTTCCAAGGCTAAGCGAGACTACATCATTTTGGAGAGGAACTCAGGACCGGGCAGCTTCTTTCACAAGTAGGAAACTCAGTGAAAACATCTCACGTGGTGCAGGAAGCACAACAAGTGGCACAAGTCAATTGCACTTGTCTATCCTGCTGACTCGCCTTTGACACATGCCTTCTCTGCTCTGTTCTGCGTGTCAAGGTATCCCAGGCACAGGAAGCTCATTAGCATTAACAAGATCCACACAGGAAGGCAGAATCGAGAGTTCAACCTGCGCCACGATTGGAACTCGCTGCTGAGCGATAAACCCGACCTCCTGTTCAAGAGAGTGAGCAGTGAGTTCTACCCGCCAGCGGATGCCTTCCCACTCTATCTGTCCATGTTTGTGACGGAGCTCGGGCTGAGGGTCCGGTACGGCGTGGACATCGGACAGATCAGGGCAGTGCAGTCCGCCACACGCAGGAGCTACATCCTGACTGATCAACATGCGTCGGACTACACGTGCAGGTATTTTGCGTCATGCTGAACCTGAAATGAACATTTCACGTGTGCTTGGACTGCGGGTGGTACGTCTGTCCTCTCTCCCTCAGCGTCCTTCTGGTAGCCACGGGTCTGTGGGTTCCTCAGAAGGTAGAGTTTGTTGGTTCTGAGCTGGTTGAAGGCTATGAGTCCATCTCCATTAATCCTGAGGACTACAAGGACCAGGCCGTACTCATTCTGGGCAAGGGGAACTCGGCTTTTGAAACGGCCCAGAGCATCTTGGGAAGAGCAAGTCGGGTGCACATGCTCAGTTCCAGCCCCATTCGACTGGCTTGGCAAACACATTATGTTGGAGATCTCAGGTGGGGCTATAAAGATTTAGCTATTTCTTCCCAAATCTTTTCTGTTTCTCTGATTGTGCTGTACTTCTGTACTGTGGTTTCAGCCCCCGCAGCACTATTAGATGAACTCAAGTACCCCTTCATCAACGCCACAAGTCATGTTCCTAATGTGTTCATTCGAACTGATTTGAAACTGGATCTTATTTAACACTATTAATTACATAAAAGGGGAACCTTACAATATTCTTTTGATATAACTGAACTGTCAAGAGTTTAGGTGAGTTTGGTCTAGTTCTGGGTTCGTACTACTACCACAATTCAACAAAGCAAATTCCTTGTATGTGAAAACCTACTTGGCAATAAATCTGATTCTGACTTGGAATGGCAGAGGCTGGACGTTTTAACCATTTATCCAAGGCTTTTAGCGGACTATTTCAAATTTTCTTTCATTACTGTTAGACAACTGTTTAGACGTCTCTGTTCGCTTGCTAACTACTTTTCACGCACTCTCAACTTCTCTTTGAAGATGATTTTTTGGGGCAAATTTGCCTTTATTTGACAGTCAAGTAGAGAGAGAGACAGGAAACACGGGAAGAGAGGGGAACAGCATGCAACAAAGGTCTCCTGGACGGAATTTGAGCCGTGGATGCCCCCACACTCTCAATTTCAACATGTGTTTTTTTTTTCATTTTAAATCAGTTGAGCTAGTCCACATTTTTTTAAAGTACCCCGGCAACTGCAGAAGTACCCCTATTTGGGAATCAGTGTTTTTTTGCATGTGTAAAGTTCGCCAGCTGCTCTGCACTGGAGCACTTTTAGTGTTGACTGGTCTATTGGGGTTTTTCTTTTCAGAGCTGTGAATAATGAGCTACTAGACACGTACCAGCTGAAGTCCCTCGATGGGTTGGTGGAGGCACACCTGGAGAAAATAGTAATCGCTCAACGAAAGGAGCAAGGCAGGAGGAGATCAGGCGGACAGAAGAAAGAGAAGAAGGGACAGTTGTACGTAACTATAAATAGGTACGTACAATATCAGGAAGCGAAGAACAGCTCTGATGTGACAGGAGAACAACTGCCGGGGTATCACATTGACAACTTCTCTATGCGAAAGCCCTACGACCGCGTGATTCGATGCCTTGGATTCCGATTCAACTTCAGCATATTTGACAGGTATAGATTTATATCTAACACGGCAGGCTCACTGTAGTGTGTCGATATCTATGCATCAATGACAGGTACTGTCCTGTCATATGATGTTCACTAGCTCTATGTCTCCCTAGCTCTACCTGCCCACCAAACAGTGAGAATGCAAAAGGGAGGTTGCCGGGGGTGACAGCGTGGTATGAGGGGAAGACCACCTCCGGCTTGTTTGTGCTGGGAACCGCTGCTCACTCCAGAGACTACCGCTCATCTGCTGGCGGCTTTATCCATGGATTCCGTTACACAGGTGAAAGTCCACCTTTTGTTATTTTGTGACATTCAGAGACATTTAAAGTCTTTATTCCTTCAGCCACAACTGTCACATCTTGGTCTGCAGGGTTTGATTCCACCTGTAGGACATGTAGTCGATAACAAAGTGTGGACCGTGAACACTCAACTACCTCGGTCAAACTTGGGATGCAGACAAATTGGACTTTTGTGCTTTCAAATAAAGCAGCCCATTTGTGCCAATTTTACATATAATCAAGGTGATATTTAAATAAAGTGTATGTATTTTCTGCCACAGTTCGAGCTGTACATCGTGTCCTTGAACAGCGTTACCATAGCAACCCGTGGCCATCAACAAAACTGTTGACAACGCAGCTGCAGTCCTGGATTCTGAAGCGGGTCGGCGAGGCCTCTGGGCCGTACCAAATGTTTGAGCTGCTTGGGGAGGTTATACTTCTTCGAGGGTGAGCAGATGTTATTTTATTTTGATATCACCACTAAGAACTTGCTTTTGCCAACTGCGCTCAGATCCCTTTAAGTTGTATGTCCTGATCAGCTGCTGTTGCCCAGCTGTTTCTGCCAACTGCTCCTGGTGAATCCCAAAGCACCCACACACTGCCAGGGCAGCTGCGAGATGTGTTCCCTCCTACCCGCCTGGGCCTGCCCGGGGTCTCCTCTCTCTTGGTCCTGTCCAGAACACCTCTGAATGGATATGTCCACTAGCCAGGAGGCATTAGATGCCCAGACCACCTTAACGGGCTCTGGGCGGCTGTGGCTCAGGAGGTAGAGTGGGTCGTCCATTAATCACAGGGTTGGCGGTCCACATGTCGAAGTGTCCTTGGGCAAGACACTGAACCCTAAGTTGCACAGCAGCGGGTGAATGAGACCAATTTGTAAAGCGCTTTGTGAACTGTTAAGATTGATACATAAGTGAAGTCCATTTACCATTTCAATTGACGTGAAAGTGCAGTGGCTGGATGCCTAGGGAGCCAAATCCTCAGTGAGCCGTCATCGATCGATCAATATATCTGCTCTATTACAACTTCATTACCCAGTATCATATTTTTGTGTATATTTCATTTTCAAGAAATAGATTTTTACCAACTTTACCTGAATGATAAGTGTAGGAAAGACTCAGATGATTACAAACAGTAACAAATTGTCATATGATGTTTGAATTGCAGCAATAGGTTTCTTATTTATAAGTATCACTCCTCTTGTGTGTACTCATTACATAGTATTCTGCTCTTAATGGGCGTAAAATTACCAAATTGTGTTGCTAGAAATTACATTACCAGTAGTTAGTCCCTCATTATGCTCATCATCTTTAACACCTTTCCTCTCTCCTGGACTCAAAGCTCTCATTGTGAACACGTGGAAGAGTTCCCACTCCAGGCCTTGCCCCAGTTCTCCTCTCTCTCAGGCCACGAGGTGTCCAAGCATGGACTGATCATTCTAGTCTTTCAGTACGGGAAGCAAAAGATAGACTATCTGGGGAGGAACAGGGCTGAAACAGACTGGACCAAAGCGTGGAAATCAAACTTTCTGCACCCTGTTTTATACTACTATGACACACTTCCTACCGGTGAGTAGAAGTTATAAAGCAAATGGCCTTTTTAGGTATAGAATTATTGCAGTTCATTTTTTTTTTCTTCAGAGGAAGAAATGAAGCTCCGTCCCAATGGCTGGACTTTACCAAGGCCCAAGGCAATTCATCACATGGTTGAAGACTTTCTCGCAGAATGGGAGAGTCCCATATCTCATATCCAACCACTGCGTCGCTTCCTGGAGCACTGTGTGCAGACTGACCTCAGGGCCTTCTATGCAGGTAAAGCTGCATCTTGCAACTGATGTGTTTTTGGCCAGCTCAGAAAAAGCCTCCAGTAATAGAGAGTGCGGCAAATACTATTTTTAAAATATGACTTTCAAACTCATTTCTGTATAATTGTAATGTAATGTAGCTATTTTCTTTTTAAAACCGTAAAGGTGTAAGTTGTCCAGCCCTAACAGGTACAACAAATAGGTCACACAGTGCTTAGACTTAGTTTCCTTGCTTAGTTTGGCTCAGTTCCTGGATGCCTATGGGAACATGATTATGTTATTTTATCCTATAGACATTCAACAGTTGAGCCAAGAAAACCTAATATTGCTGTTTGACATAACTTCAGAGTACACCAAATACATAAAGAAAGGTCTGTCGTGAGGCATTTATTAGTTTCTGACTCACAGTACAATTCCCCCAAACTACTGTAGCTCTGAACTATCTCTTTAACCAAATCACACACATTTAGGCTGTTCTCTGTGATCTCCATTTGACAACTAATGTAATATGATTTCCATTCACTTAGCCTCCCCTGGAAAACCTCTGTCGTAGTTGATAAGCATGCATCTGTTAAGAGATGAGGCTTTGTAACATTTATTGTAATGCAAATAACATTTTTATATATAAGATCTCGTACACAACATGTTTCCATTTTGATTCTCACCTTACTAACCTGTCCTTTTTTGCCCGTGATAGATGGAAGTACCTGTGTGAAATCATTGACTGTATATCAGATGGTAGTTTGACTCATTGTGGTCTTTTCTCATGTCTTATAGAATCATGTTTCCGCTCATCCCTCACCCACCGCAAGCCACCGCTGTTTTGTCAGCAAGGATACTTGAAGCAGCAGGGTGTCGCTCACAACAGTCAGTTGTTGCAGCACGTTCATGACGCTGGACTGATGCCCACTGAGCAAGATGCAGGCACATCACGAGCTGACCCTGGATTCAGCAACTACCTGGCACAAGCTGGAGCCTCCATGACTTCAGGACTGAAACTTGACTTCTGATTGTTTTACCCAAGTGTGTTAAAGCTATGCCTATCACGCTGTTTAGGTCCCTCAGACTTACTACCTCCAGCACTCATACCAATTCCCTCCCCAAAGACCAAATATTGTTGACAGAATACCCAACCTTTTTGACGTGTAACCCCATAAAACAAAGCAAATTCTACTTACAAACCCTCGCCACACGATGTAAATGTCTAACACTATTTGAACCAAAGAGTAATTTTCCTTTCTTTATTTTAATAATGTTTAAGGGTCCAAAGAAGTAAAATTCTCCAGTTATGCACTAAAAGAAAGTCTGGAAATATAAGCATAGCTTTGTGTATTTCCTCCTCTGGTAATCACCTCACAGCCCTTCAGATTTCATAATCATGCGACCTCTCGGGGTCCCAACCCCCAGGTTGGAAACCACTGTCTATCACTGGAGAGACACCTTGTCCCTTGAAAGCTCCCTTATTATTGTTCCTTACAAAATATTTATATACATTATAGCCTAATACGCCATTTTCATATAATAGAAATCTAGATTATATGAACTTATATAGGTGGAGGGTGGGTGTTACAAAATTATTATGCATTATACATTTTAATTGATTAAACACACATTAAAGAGGGAATACGGACTGTTTTTTAATTCAAATGAATATGTTTTGCGGAATGTTATTGTTTTTATTCACGGTGCGCATGCGCGGAGCAATCGTTTGCCTTTTGGTGTTTCATTGGCTGCCCGGATGCGTAGATCCTATTGGACGGGAGCTAATGAACAACACGGAATCTGATTGGTCGCTGATTGGCCCGTACAATGGCTGTGCCTTTTACTACTTCTGTCCGATGAAATGGAAAATGTGAAATAGGGGACATTTTGGAGCTGTAAAGGAAGGGTGTCTGCTGCTGTGAAACACTTCAAACTACCCAGGATGCAAAGACTTTAATGGGCGAGCTTCTGAGCTGACAGCGGTCCCAGACGTCGCGGAGCAGACGCCATATTAAAAGTTGGACTTCCAACGACGGCTGTATTTCCTTTTTTCTTTGGCAGGAGTACGAAGGACCGTATGTAGCGAGTGTAGTATAAACACAGCGTCCATATGTCACGATAAAGTATGGACGGATGGAGCCCAATCGTTGCAACAGCGTCGGATAACGACCGATCCAGCTCCGAGGGGGAGTACATGGTGGAGCCGGGACCCGACGATGAAGCCCGGGAGGCGGCGGGCAGAGAGCAGCGGGGTACCGGGGAGGGGATGGACGACGGGCGGACCGCTGCTGTTGGGTTTGGTATAAGCGGGACTGGGGAGGGCAAAGTGGTGTTGGGTCGAGTCGGACAGAGAGACGACAAAGAACTCCGGTACCTGCACTTGTTGTGGGAGCCCGGCCGAGCGGAGCTTGGCGCCGGCGGTGTGGCGAGCAAGCTGGGGAAGATGACGGGGAGCAGGGCCCGGCGGCAGCACAGAGCCGTGCGGAACCTCGGTCCCGTCGCTAAAGACGTGCATGGTGAGGGGCAGTCACGTTGCCTGGTGACTTTTTTTTTAAGTGTAAAAGCCAACATGGTGTGTGGACAGCAGAGAGCTGGCTGTAATAATGTCAATATCGCCAATGTGACGAGATTGTAGGTACGTGGGTTGTGATTTGGCAGCACACAGGTCAAGGCGATATTTCTACCACAGAGAATAACAGAATAAGACAACGTTTTAGCTGCGTTTTCATTCTGATAACCAAAATCCCAGTAGCAATCTAGGCTCATCTCTTAAGACCTGTTGCCATACTGATGAACAGCATATGTACAATTTCAGTATCGGTTTCTCATCAAACAATCTCTTGAAAGAGTGCAGCCAGTGGTCCTGCGACTTGTTGCTCTGATGCCATCCAATCAGACCCCATTCACCCAATCATAAAGCAATATTTACATACTTGTCACTTTGAATGTCTTATCTCCACAGCTGTGAAAAGACTGAGGGAAGCGGCGAACAGCAATGACATGGACACAGGTAGGAACAGCGAAGGGGATGCAGTAAAAAATGCCTTGCCAGGGGTGGAAGGGAAGGGTGATTTTAAAAAAAGTCTGCGTTCCTGCTAATGAAGTTGTCCTCCCAGTTCAAAAGCTCCTGCAAGATGACATAGACCCCTGTGCAGCAGATGACAAGGGAAGGACAGCCCTCCATTTCTCTTCCTGCAATGGCAATGAGAACATTGGTAGGTTGGTGATTTAGAAAGTCATGACATAAATATTGTTACTATTGTTGTTTTTGTCAGTTGCAGCAGTTGTTTACAATGCCCGCATGGGACCCTGATGTTTGTGAATGATTTTTTTTTTTCTTTTCTACACTTGCCTTTATTGTGTGGCGGTACAGCTGCGTGTTTTTATGCAGTCAAACAGAATAGGTCTGAGATCTATTCAGGCAACAGCCTGTCGGTTAACGAGAGAGGGTGTTTTGAACTCCACGGCGAAGAAGTCGATATGCATGTATGTTTCTTTACACGTAACTTAGTCTTAGTGATAGCAGTAATGCCACGGTTGAGCAGCTCCAGTTGCTGGTCATACTGGAATGAGTTAAGGTGCATAACGTTGTAATGTGATCGTGCAGAGCAAAACAAATGTCTAACAAAAATTAACAATTGATTTGGGTCATGCGCTAGCTGTACAATACAGCTGTACAACCGTGCCACTACACTTTAAGCTGTCTACAAGCTGATACAATAATGCAACACATCACAAATATAAGAAACTCACGTTAGCTCGTTGAACACAACTATTACTGTTAACTAGTAGCTACAAGCACAATGTCGTGGGCACCATGTGCGAGTGACGAGCTAATTGCGCTAAGCAAGCAGCTACAGGTTGACAAAATAATATGTATTTGTTTAACCCATTACAACAGCACTGGTCATAAAACAAACACAATCTACATGCACCAGCTCAAACGTAACATTGCTATCACTTCTTTATGTGTAAAGAAACATACATGCCTGTTGGGTTTCTCCGGTCGTCTTCTCCTCTCGTTGACTGACTGCGCCTGTTGCCAAGCTGTCACTCCGATCGAGACTGGCCAAAGACTGTGTCTTGCGTCTTTCAGCGTAGGTGTGGCACACGGAATTCAGCTGAAGAGCAAGCAAAACCTTTAGAATCGCTGACCGTTAAGTCTAAATTTTAAATCCTTTTTCTGTAGTGCGATTGTTGCTAAACCACGGCGCTGACCCCAACCAGCGAGACAGTCTGGGGAACACCCCCCTCCATCTGGGTAAGAGAGCACAATTCCCATGGCCTGTCAGACCTGTAGTACTGTGATCAGTCATGCATATGACTGTGGTTTCATTATGACACACAACTGTGCAGCTGCTTTACTTTAAGGTCACACCTGAAGAGATACACACTGCAGAATGGCACAAAGCAACATTTCTGTGATCTTTTTGCATGAAACAAGTGTTTTAAAACACTTTTTATTCTTGTATTTTGGGTTGCAACTTGCCTGTTTTTAACCTGTGCTTCTGCAGCGGCCTGTACCAACCATGTGCCTGTAATCACCACATTGCTGAGAGGAGGTGAGATCACTGTAGAGCTGTTGACTTCTTTGTGTATAAATGTTGATCAGTTTCCCATAACAGGGGGGGCTAATTTTAAGTTACCAGAAAATAAAGGGGAGCAAAATCAACCTTTTTCACTTTGGGGTTATTCATTTAAACACTATATGTGAGGTGTCCGTTTCCCTGAAGGAGCGCATGTAAGGTGTAATGTATAAAGGAGGGATGCTCTTTGTAGGAAACTTCCCCATTAGACTTCTTGTAGAAGCTTACCCTACCTATAACATGGTCACTTGTCAATAACTTAAAATACAGCATGTGCCACAACACTGACCCTTTTATTCAGAGTTAATAAACTTAAGAGAATATCTTTATTATTCAGTTTGAATTGAGAACTAATTTAAACTATTTAGTACGCATGTGTAACTGAGAGATTGGCGCTCTTATTGTCTCTATTAGGAGCCCGTGTGGATGCCCTCGACCGAGCAGGCAGGACCCCTCTGCATCTAGCACGCTCCAAGCTTAATATTCTGCAGGAGGGAGATTCACGCAGCTTAGAAACCCTGAGAGGGGAAGTCACACAGGTAGAGAATGCTTTAACTTGGCTGGCTTAGTGAATCAAGACTCTGGGATTTGGATAGATCCTGATTGTTCTGGCAACTGCGTCTGCATTCTTAACTTTAGGTAGGTTAGGTAGAATTGCCACAGTTTTTTTTTTTTTATATCTGACTTTCCCTTGCAGATTATTCAGATGCTGAGGGAATACCTGAACTTAATGGGCCAGAGTGAAGCTAAAGAGAGGCTGGAGCACATTTCGACACGGCTGCAGCACACGCGCACCAAAGAGCAGGTGAGACCTACGTACTCAACGAGTGATTCTCAGATTCACATAAATAATAACAAGATTTAGGGTGTAACAAAACTAAAGTGTTATATGTATTGATGATTTTTTTTATATTGCATTTACCTGGATTTATTTTCACCGACTAATACATGGTTGTATGTATTTTTGCTTTTTTTCAGGTGGATGAGGTGACCGATTTATTGGCCAGTTTTACATCACTCAGTCTACAGAAACAGAACTTGGGGGATAGGTAGAAGATTAAGTGAACAGCTAAAGTCCTGCTTCTTTTCAAGCTAGCCTCTGCTCTACTAGCCTTGGCCAGACAAGCAAATGCTGAAGCAAAATGCTGTGGTTTTCTGTCCATTTTTCAAACTAAATGTGAATCTACGGTACTACTGTACTTACTGGACAGTAACATTCAAACGCCTGATTTTATGAAAATGATTTTGTTCGCCTTTTATCGCTCTGGTGAGGTTTTGATAGTGTGCCTGTGGCTAAGATGCTCGAGTTTGACATCCCAGTACTGCAGTGACAGAAAAATAGTCTCACATGTTAGCTTTTCAGAAAAAGAAACCCCTAAGGAAAAACACATTGAGAATGAGGAAGCTAGTGGAACAGAAGCTAACCCTGAAGTTCAGTGGGACCTTTGCTGTCGTGTGTGTGTGCGTGCTGACGTGGTCTCTCTCTTTGCCTGCCATTATTACCAAAATGATAATCATGATTTCTCATGAAGTGATTAAAGAGTTTTCACTGTATTTTTGGTTTTCTTATGAACAGCATCACCAGTATCTTGTTGCCTTTTCTCTCGTATTGCATGTTATGTTTGTATGTGAACTGTACTGTAAAAAAATATTGATTTGGCTGTTGTTGGATATGGATATATATATATATAAATCAATAAATCAATATGTTTGGCTATGTTTGTGAAATATTGTCTTTTTTATACTATGTGATAAAGGATGGTCTGTCTGGGTTTCTCTTGCAATCAAATATACTTATTTTAATATTAACATATTAAGTGAGGCAGCCTTTTGTAGTTATTTTGATCGGTTGATATTTTCTATCAGAGCTTTGGCGAATGTGTCGCTAATATGGCTACTTGTCCCACACGCTGATTGGCTGTATTACCAAGGCCCCTCCCCTACATCGACACGTATTGTTGTTTCACCGAAAATTAAAGATGGCGGCAGGACCCGCGTAAATTGGAGACCCCATAGAGGTAGTAATATTTAATAAACACGTTCTTTCCAATCCTTATGTTTGTAAACTACACATATTGCATCCCCAGAGGAGATGAAAACACGAGCAGGGTTGAATGCATGTCCGCCACAGTATTATGTGCACTTGAGGCGACCGCGGCCTAGCTGTAACTGAGAGCCTCGAGCTTTCCTTAGCCGCTTTCACCGGCAAGCTGAGGGTAGGCTCAGCGAGATGGATACGAGCGCTGGAAATGTTGGGAAGCTAAATGGAGAGGGGGTGTGTTTGTGCACCTTTATGAAAGTAGGCGGGAATTTGTTTAGCTGTGTTTTTTTTGTACTCTCTTGTAGGTGACAGTCCACGTCATTATTGCAATATAACGCAAATTGTATTTTCCCTCAATCATCGAGCACTTCTCCACTTTTGAGTAGCATTATGTCCAGGTTACCTGCAGCTCCACTGTTGCTCGGACTGCTCAGTGTAGGACTGAGCAGGAATAGCACTGACAACCAAATACCTATTTAGGTGTAATTACGTATTTTATGTCTAGGTAATGTTACAAGATCAGAAAACACGGGAGACACAGATGCCCAAGTTTTCCACTTTGTTATTGTGTAACGTTAATCTGTTCTCATTCGTTTTTGTCTAGAAGAGATGATATATATATATATAACTTGTGTTTTTTTTCTTGGTGTTAACAGGTCAGTATCCTGCCTTGTGTTTGTGACAAATACACGTGGTGACAAAGGAGGCGCCATGGCTTTTGAGGAGATCAAGAGTAAAGGAGGAATGGGTAATGTCTCCCTATGTAGTTTTATTGTGTTCCTACTGTACAGGCTCACCAAGCACATCCCTTTCTCTGCAGTCAGAAGCACAGCAGTAGGCAGTGACAAAAAACAAAAGGCAAGATATAGAAAAAATATATAAAAACCAGAAATATAATATCAAGAGGCATAGATCAAATTAGACCTGCCATATAGGCTAATTTAAACATTCTTAATTTGATGTGTTTGTTTTTAACTTTAACGGTAAGGACAATACATTACTAATATCATCTGTTCTAGATGTGGGGATGGAAGGAGACAGGGGCCTTGTAGCTGGTCGTAGCCAGAGAGAGAAGAGGAGGTCGTACAAGGATCTGCTAAGGGAGGAAGAGGAGATTGCTGCTCAGGTCCGAAAGTCTTCCAAGAAGCGGCCCAAGGTAAGTTATCTGTCTACAATAACTTGACCTCATCACAGATATATTGTGCCTCTAGTTATGGTGTTATTGCACATTTTAATGTTTAAACCTATGTGTGAATAAATTGGTAAATACAAAGCAATTGTCTCATTCCAAATCAGGATTCAGAACTTTTCATGCTTGGAGGGGACTCGCACAAAAAGAAGAAGAAACATAGTGATGACTACTATTACAGAGGTGAAACGTTGATATATTAACGTTGATATATTAAGTTAAGCACTTTGTGCATTTCATATCTTTGTTGTAAAGCACTTTGAACTGCATTTCTTGTATGAAAGGTGCTATATAAAT
>JAVQJF010097992.1:0-19664 GCA_036023855.1 Gadopsis marmoratus | reverse complement strand
GTTGTGCTCTCGTAAACAGTGACCACATGTATAATAATGTCTCTTTTATAATGTCAGTATTAAGGCTGAGAAGAAGATGTGCCATCCTCCCGTCGTGAAGGTTTTAATGTCCAGCTTGTATTGATTCAGCCGTAGGATCATTTTGGAGGTTGTAATATGTGCTGATGTTGAACTGTATTGCTTTCTACAGAGGCGTGTTTCTGTCATTTAGCCTGCCCTCACTGACGTGAATGTGGTAGACAAAAAAAGACTTGTTTGTATAACAATTCAAAAGATCACCTGATACATTTTTGCTGTTTTCATATAAAGTAAGTAAATTTAGTACAATTGTTACTCTGTTGAAACGTTTTAGATGGCACAAATGTAGTTGGGGACATTGACTAAGGTCTTGACTTGATAGCAACTACTTTGTGATTTGCACAACAAGGACTTTTTCTCATGATGTATCTGTCCCGCTGACCTGGGCTTAATACTGCATTGTGATTTTGGACTGATGATATGATATGTCAGATTTAGGGGAGTTGAAGTATACAGCTAATGGTTGCAGTACAATTTCTTCTCTGTCTGATCCATGAAAATGTCTCTGCTGATCTTTATTTCTTGTCACTTTAATGTAAACTCTGTAGGAATGATTACTCATTTTTCCAGTAAGCTGATTGGCCAGTAGTCAGGCTGTCTTCAGATGATGCTGGAGTGACCCTTTAATTTCTCTAACTGTATCACCAAAGCAATAACAAAGTGAAGCCATAGTGAAGACACTCTTCCCCTTTCTTCTGCCTTCTTCCTGCTATGTAGCAGGTTAGGCGTGTCGCACAGGTTACGTAGGTTAAACATTGTACACAATGTGGTTTCTTTCTGTTGGTGTGTAGGATTTCATAGGCGTTGGCTGGTCAAATTAAAATGAAACCTGTATGGTAATTTACATTGACGAAGGCGTAATAAAGTTGATATTTCTCATCTTCTGTTGATCAGGTGATCATGAAAGATGTGAAGGGGACCAAAGAAGAAGACAAGACTCCTCCAGCCTGGTTTACATCTTACATGGAGAAGGTAAGAACAACCTGATGGAGGTGACAGTTGGGAGGTTTTCTGCTGAAGAAACTGGCCTGATGAGTAAGGACCAAAACGATATAACAGCCCCCCCCCCCCCAATTCCTCCAGTTTAAGGACCAGGTGGTGCGCGAGGCTGTGGAGAAGATCTGCCGGGAGTTCTCTGGACAGTGCTGCATCCACAAACCCCTGGGAGGAGCAGCAGCCGTAGGAGGGGGAGGTAGAGGGGAAGCAGTAGGAGGAACGGAGGCCCAACAGGTCCCTGAGGTTTCTTCCTCCACTCTGCCTGGAGCTCCATCCTGCTCCACTCCTCCCTGCTCCTCCTGCAGGGGTCAGACCACCGGAGGAGGCTACCAGTGCAGGTATGGGATGTTGACAGCTAACTTGCTAATTGCAAGTCACTTTGGATTAGTAGTTTAGTCACAGCACTAATTCAGAACGAGAGTCATGCCATACTCTTTCTGTTTTCATTCACTAATCATTTCCTTTGGTTTCTACTTTGACATGTTTTTGACTGCTGTTAAGCCACTGTCAGTTTTTATACAAGTGTTGCACATAGTGTAACCAATTTTCCAGCAAATCATCAAATGAAAAAGTGAATTAATGCACATTTCTGTCCACTACCGTTATGTGAATATTAGGAGTTGAGCGCATCGAGATAAACAGCAGGCAAATTCTGTAGTCGATACCAGTGAACCATCAGAGTTCATCATTCAAAGAGACCTGATGGAAACATGACATTTCTGTTTCACGTATTAATGTGAGGAAGGTTACAGTCCCATCACTCCACAAAGATCTGATGTTTTTGTCTCTTCAGTAGTAGATGTGCATCATAATTCCTTCTGTCTGTTTCCACTGGACTTTGTCGTGTTTTGTTTTTATTGAAATGCAAAACCTTTCCACCTCAGCTCAACTTATTTTGATTATTTCCTGGGGTTAATTGATGACCCTCTCTACCTCCTGGGCCACAGCCACAGAGAAATAGAACATAAAACAAGCAGACTTTATACAGACTTTGTATCAGCTGTGTGTGTGCATTTGGATAGTAACAGGATCCTGACCGACTGGTGAGACAATTTCTTACTTCCACGTTGCGTTAGACTGTCTATGTAAGGAGCCAAGAAATGTTTTCTCTCCCTGATATCTGGAACTTCAAAATGGGAGTCAGATTCTTTTTACCCAAATAGTCTGACTCCAGCCGCTCTGCTTTCTCTTTCCATGTGTCTCAGCCTCGTAGAAAAATGTTCAATTGCACAGTAAAATCAGTCATCCACTTGTCTCAGAGGCCCGTGTTGTGGGTTCTTAGGTATCTGCTGCCTGTCAGTTCTTTAGTTGGAATTACCCTTTCCCTCATCTCTTTCTCCCACTTTCATTTTCCATCTTTCTTTGCCTCTCCGCCATCTCTCCATCTTGGCTCTTCTCCTGTCCGTCTTCTCTCTGCCTCTGGTCAGTGTGTGTACCTCCTGTACTCTGTGCGAGCCCTGCAGTTTCTCTCATGATCCCAGTCACAACCTGGTGAGAGCCAGGACTCCTCTGTCCATCCCGGAGCACGGATCACCTGCCCCAGACCACAGCAGGTACCACACCACCATTTTGTTACAATTACTTTACTTTCATATTGTATTTTCTATGTTTTTCTATGTTTTAGACATAAGAAGCCACAGGTTTTAACACAACACCACAGAACATAATTCAAACCATTGGAATATACAGCCTGGGGTTGTACATTACAAATAGGGATGTAGGAATTATTCAGATTCTTTATTAAGTAAAAGCTGCATAACTGTAATTTAAAAATACTCTGTTACAAGTAAATAAAATGACACAGAAGATTTTTGATGTTAGGCGAGATTGGTAATCCGTCCTTTACTGTTTCTCCTCCACTGTTGAGGTAAGTCGTTCGTACAGAAATAAGGGAGCGAGATGTTGAGGTGCCAAAGACAGCATTTCTAGGGGATCACTGCTCCATCTAAGGGAGACAACAGTATGCAAGCAATAATGCTGTATTGTAATAGAATATTAAAGTACACCCTTTTGTTTCACCACAGCTGACCTCTGCCACTGACAAATATTAAAATTTTAAATCTAAACTTAAAATGTACTATATTATTTATTTATAAGAGAGAAGCCTGCTGGGGTGCAGTGGGTTGTAGTGATGGGACAATCTATGTTAAGGGTGCCATTGTTGCAATAGTACTCCATGATGTTATCTTAATCTCCTCTCCATATTTGTTTGGTTGCTCCCTTTCAGGTTCTACAGGCGGGGTGACCGTAGTTTCCGGAAGGCGGAGAAACAGCGGCTGAAAGCAGAGAAGCGCTTGCTGAAGGCAGAAGTCAAAGAGATCCGGAAACAGCTGAGGATGGAGAGACGAGGCATACAGTGGAGCTCCTCCCACAGAGATGGAAGCTCCTCCCCCGTCCTTCTGCAGCCTCGAGCCACTCAGCACAACAGTCCAGAGTAGGTCCACACTGTTAGGTTGGCGTCCACACTAGTGAAAAAGAAGTCATTTTCTCTACTCTATTCTTCTATTCTCAACCAGGGGTATTCGTACCCCAGGGGGGGCTTCTATAGAAAGACTGGCGTAGCTCAAGAAATTTGGAAAAACTATTAATTCAAATGTTCATTTCAATAAAGAAATATTCTCATGTTGAGTGTCTTATAACACCTGTACACCTTGTTTTAAGAGTGTGTGAAAGCTTGTGAGCAAGCAAACACAGAAGTGGAAAGAGCTAAAAGATGGACAAGAAGTTGAAATAACTAGCTAAACGTAATATGGATACATGGTGGAAGTATATGGTGCTGTGGGTACTTGAGATCATCTGACAAGGTTATGGAGGTACAACTGACAGTTTGGGAACCACTGTTGTATGTTATGCCAGGTGCACGATGCACGATGCAGGACTAAAGGACTTTATTTCTTGCTCAGGCGTCCAAAGCGTCCCTGTCCCCTGGTGGTTCCAGCCATGATGGCTACATTCCTGGATGAAAACCTCCCAGATGGAACTCGGCTGCGCCCTGGAACCAAGTTCATCAAGTACTGGAAGATGAGGAACACTGGATCAATCAGCTGGAGCGCAGAAACCAAGGTAAAGAACAATACAGTTGTCCAGTTTGCTCTTTTCCTATGGTGTCAATTAAATAAAAAGGGTTTATCCTCTTGTGAGCACTTTTGTAATCAATTTCATGGAAAGTGCCAGGTGGATTAGGAGATATCTCGTGCCCAAAGTTTACGTTTCCACCTGAGTGTGCCATTAGAGGAAAATCAATGGAGTATCCAAAATGGAAAGGGTTCCTCATCTTCTCCCCATACTTTTGAGTACATATAGTCTTTTGACCCCTTGTTCATAGAAATCATTGAGTGGTACAGCTTTAATAAATGTATTTGTGCTGCCACTTGTATTGTAAGAGTAAAAACTGTATGAACGGATAAGTAAACACCAGATCTTGTCTTGTCTCCTGCAGCTGAAGTTCATGTGGGGAAACCTGGCAGTGGGATCTGGGGACCGCTGGAGAGAGGTGTCCGTTCCCTTCCTTCAGCCTGGACAGGTGAGATAGCAACTTGAGGGAAGTTTTCATTTGTCTTTGGAAAAGTATCCGGAACTTGTCAGCAAGTTCTTCCTCCGTCGCTTTGTTTTTGTAGCCCTGTAGCACATGGGTCAACACCATGCTGCTCAGCCATTTGCACTGTATTGTGCCGTATGTTACCACTTTCTTAATTTGTTGATGTGCAACAAAACTGTTCGTGTGTGTCCAGGTCGGTATAGTGAGTGTAGCGCTGTGTGCTCCCGCTGTGGAGGGCTCCTATACCTCCCACTGGCGTCTGGCCCACGCTGGAGAGCAGTTTGGACCCAGGGTCTGGTGCAGCATCGTGGTTGATCCTCTGGCCCCAGCGCCCATGATGGCTGATGGGATACTGGTGTCACCCTGTGTCACACCGCAGGTAGGACGAGTGGCTTGATGAATGGAAACAGGAATCCTGCTTTGTTATGGAAATTAGACAGTGTCAAAAATAGAGCAAACACAGAGACACACTGTAGATATGGGTGTGTACATGATTTGACTTTGTCTGCAGGGTAAGAACCCCGTGTCAAAAGATGGGAAAGCTTGTGCAGCATCTAGGGAGCAACCATTAATGTCAGTGGACCAAGAGGAGTACTACATCCCATCTGTTGACCTGCTCACTGCACAGGTAATAATAATC
This sequence comes from Gadopsis marmoratus, assembly GCA_036023855.1. Lineage (NCBI taxonomy): Eukaryota > Metazoa > Chordata > Actinopteri > Centrarchiformes > Percichthyidae > Gadopsis > Gadopsis marmoratus. Next base: position 14,412 of record JAVQJF010097992.1, on the reverse strand, counting down.
TGCAATCATTACACTGCTGTCCACTGCTGCAGCAAAGGTTTGTTTCCTTCAATGCACCGATACAACCTTTTCTCCTCCTATACTGATTTTGATACCTAAACTAGTGTTGGCCAATACCAAATACAGATTCCAGTGCTCTTTATTTCCAAAATGCAAGATCTGACAAACTCTCTGTGTGGATCTGATTAAGATTTGTGTCCACCAACATGGGGCTGTAACATCACCTTTTAACTGCATTGCTGGCTGAAATGATTGATAATCTGAATGTTTAAAGTAACTAAAGATTTAAAATAAATGTAGTGCAGTAAAAAGTACAATACTCTCCTCTTAAATGTAGTGGAGTAGAAGTATAAAGTAACATAAAATGGAAACACTCAAGTAAAGTACATAAAAATTGTATTTAAGTACTCTACTGGAGTAAATGTACTTGGTTCTTTTCAGCTGGTGCAGTAGGATTACTGATGTTGCGTTGAGACAGACATGACAAACACCGCTGAGCTTCATTCAACAAAATGACCTGCTTCTACGTCGTTTTACCAAAACACTCCCCCTGTGTTGCACCTGTGTTCTCTGACCAAAACTGACCTGCTTTGCAATGTAGCTCCTCACTAGTGTCAGTGGGAGGCTTTTTAACTTCAGTTTGTTATTTATAATGTTGTAGTACCAGCCCTTTCCTGAGCCGTTCCCCATCAATTAAGCGTTCTTAAGTATGCAATAAAATATTATCTCCATCTACTGTTCGAATACCTATATGGAGAATATGTTTGGCAGTGCTGGTAAGCTGCAAAAGTCAGGACTTCAACACTGTTGGTTTCACATTCATATATATATCAGTAGATATCAGTGGTGAGCTAACATGCATAATGCTACTGCAGAATGGATATCTGTATTTAAAGACACGGTAAAAGTGCAGACACCGGGTCCCTGCATTAGTTGTTTTTGATATATATCAAAATCCCTTTTTTGTTTGTTTATGTTTAATATTGTTGGTGACTCATTTTGCATTGCTTTCTTATTTATTATGATTAATTGATGAATCACGCAGTCTATAAAATGTCAGGTTTTTGTCAGGTTTTCAGAACCGAAGGGGGGTCTTCAGATGTCTTGTTTTGTCTAACCAACAGTCCAAAACCCAAGATGCTCACTTTTGCACTGAAATGAACCCTAGAAAAGCAGCAAATGATCACATTGGAGAAGGTTTGGCATTTTTCCTTGATGAATGACTTAAAGGGGTACTCCAGTGATGCAGTGAGCACGTTTCATTAAGTGCGGGAACTCAAGAGAGACATTAAAACAAGACACATCGAGATCAAAACAGCAGAGGTCGAGTTATCCTCCCAAAAACACTGCATCGTTAACTAGCTCTCTGTTGTGGCTGATCTCTCAGGATCTTCTGTCTTTTGAGCTGTTGGACATCAACATCGTCCAAGAGTTGGAGAGTGTCCCAAACAACACCCCTGCCGGTAAGTAGAGTTCTAGTGGTTTTCAGCTGTTGGCAGTTGGTTCAGGAACAGTGAGAGCTTGTGTTCAAAAGCTGATCCTGATACTGCTGTTTTGTATCAACCATGCAGACGTGTGATATTTTAGAAAAGGGAAAAACAGACAATGAAATATCTTTTGGTAGCAGCTTCCATTGTAATTACAAATCAGCAAACCCGTATCAGTGTAACGTGTTGGTGCAGGGACCTGACTTATAAACAGACTCGAGTTCAGCACATTTCCTGCCTCTGTCGTCTCTTCTCCGTCCAGACATGACGCCGTGCATGTCCCCCCTGCCTCAAGATGGCCACCTGCAGGACAAGAGCAGTCCCTCTTTGGGTCTCATCCAGGAAGAGACTGAAGTCATTAATAGCATCATGGGTAACAGAGTTTCCTATCCATATATATATATATATTTTTATATATTTTTATGGTTCTTGGTGGAGTTTTGTTCGTAGGTAGGTAAATGAAGGAAAATCCAAAATGGAGCAGGATCAAATTAACTTATCTGTGGCCTCATTTATCAAAGCATGCTCAGAAAAAGTTCTAAACGTTTGCGTAGGAACTGTCCGTATGAACGTGTAACAGATGGCGATAAGCAAACATTCTCACACCTTCATGCAAAGTACAATGATAAATGTCCTGTTCTACATCCATCTGCTCGTCATCTCATTTACATACTGAACCATCCCCAGAAGGCTTCCCTCTGAAAAACCCAGCAGCTTTAATATAGACTTAGTTGTTGTAAGAAGAGAAAGATGACAATGAAAAGCATCCCACACTGTTAGGCTAAGATACTGTAGCATCCCTGGAGCAGACACACAGGAACGCTTCCCAGCATTCACCGGGGGAACAAACACGTCATTTTAATGCATGTTCTTGTATTGTTGCTGCTGTTATTGTATTTTACATTGTGTTCTGAAAAACTGACATGCATGTCTTCATAATTGACATGCTATCAATTATTCTCACATGGCTGACAGTGGAGTTGCTTTGTGTGTCTGCACTCAGGAATGAGTTGACCTGTGATATCGCCTGTGTATCAGGAGTTTGTTGGTCCTCGTGGTCGGCAGGGATTCTTCAAGCACAAGAAGAGAAAAAAAAAAGACACTGATTAATCTGGTTCTGTGCATAGAAGGGAGCACACAAAGCTGATAAATGAGGTACACGGTCTGTACGTCATAACACTTGTCTGTCTGTTACTGAACCTCAGATGTCCCTCATGGGCCGGGATCTGGAGCAGAAGGGGGAGGAGTCCCAGCTCAGGAGGAAGGGGAGGATGACATCAGTGGGACTCAGTTTGTTTGTGAGACTCTGATTCGCTCAATGACTCTGGAGGAGGCCCCTGAACACGCCCCTGTGAGAGGGTCCCACCCAGAGACGGCTAAAGGTCAGTCAGCAGGGGTTACAGGTCTGAAGTTGTCCTTTTAAATTGATTTAAGTGTTGGTGCACGTTTTGTTTGCTCTTGTACATGCGCACAAGGATGCACATGCACGAGGGTGATGCAATACACAGTCCAGCCAATGGTATCGCACTATTCCACTGATCGACACGTGGTAATGTTCCAAGAAACACAGCAATGTACCAAAAAAGGCGGTGAAGAGATGTAAACACTGCAGGTTTCCAACGAAGAGAGAAACTGGCTTTGCAAATGTTCTATGAGGGAGGAAATTCATTCGACAGGTTTGGTGTCAACATAGTGGGCTTCGTCTGGGGAACCTGGCCACCTCATCCAGCAAAGCACTGCGGTATCCAATCACATGCAAGCAACATTACAGGTATATTGCTCTGTAACATGAAAACTATTTCTGCCGTTTACCTCGTGAGAGTCGTGACAAAATAGTTGCCCGTGATAACATTCCAGAGTCATAAAACCACCGTGCAGTGCTTTGGCGTCTGATGAAACCTGGATTGAATTTCGTGTCTCACTGATACCTGAGCACTATTTTCTGGCTGCCCGTATAGGCAGCACAGTCTTTGAGCTAAACAAAGATCCTGCATCTGTAAGTTGACTTGAAATGTTTGACTTTACTTCCAGAGACCTCTCTGTGTTAGAAGCAGTCATGTTTGTAGACTTGGTTTTTTTCCCCTCATGGCCTACCATCTCGTGAGATTGTATTTTCAACATTATCCCCATAATGGCTTTTCTGAAATATCTAGGTTCAATCTAATAGCTATCCAGTAGAGGGGGCGAGGGAATGTGTCTTCAAAAGCCACCTCTGTTAAATAATGAAATATTCTCCCAATGAGAGGCTGTTGCAAACCTACAGATAGCTTTGTTATCATATGGCGCTATATAAATAGAACTGAATTGAATTAGGGCCACATGTGAAAAACCTATTAATCAGTCTTGCACATGTGGCTCTAATCCTCTTCGTACAAACCATTTGGCATCTATACCTGATCTGTGTGTTCAGTTTTCCTCTGCCCTCGTCTGCATGGGTTTGTATGTGATTGAAAGAATAAAGTGTTACGTGCAGTCTGTGACAGTGGACTTCCTGTTTGCTCTCAGCGGTGCATCCAGCTGCTCAGGGCGCCTCCCTCTCCTCCTGTGTGAAGAGTAAAACAGTGACAATAGAGGAGAGCCCAGACAGCAGCCCCAGCAGCTCAAAAAGCCCCCGGAAACCAACTACGCTGAAAGCTTTCCTCCCTCCCCCGCCGAAGGCCTCCCTGCCTGCTCCCCTGTCTGTGGCCCCGGTCCCGGGACTCGGCCCCAGCTCGGCACCAACCCCGCTCCATGCTCTGCCCAGGGCCTCCACACTGCAGGAGCACGTAACCACAGGTGACAGCAGAAAACAGCCATTTGACCATTTTTATGTCCGAGAGTGTCGTTCTGCGACATTCGTATATTATTTTGATTTATCAGTTTTTTGCAGAGCAGTTGTCTCAAGTTAGATTTGAGTCATAAATCTGGTGACATGACTAGACTGGACTTGACGTGACGCTAACTCAGAAGTTGAAACCCTTAAGATTTCTGTCCTGGTTGATATGGCGACTCCTGTGGTTACTGCTGGTAACAGCAAGTGTGGTTCAATACTTCCCTCCAGTGAACACTCTGTGAATAGTTACTTATGTCAGAAATACACCAGAGGAGCAACAACCAAACAAAGTTAAAATGTTTTAAGGAGGCAGTCAGTAATAATTACAACCACGATCTGATTTGCTGCAGCTCACAGTGCGAGTAGTTTTCCATGCAACAGTAAAAGGAGTTGGTTATGTTGCTGATGAGTTGGAGTTCATCAAACAGCTTACAGTGTCATTACTCCCTGACTGGTTTCAAATGGATCCACTGACAAAAGAATGACCCAAATAATTGTTGTCTTGTCTGTAGATGCATTGTGATGGACGATGGTGGTCAGCTCTAACCTCAGTGACCACTCTTACATAGACTCCTGACTTTGGCTTTTTGATTTAGAATAAGTCGATAAGTGAATGTGTATGTGTACATCAGCAAATAATCACACGAGTATATCAAAAGATTTCACTACAGATTTCTATTAAATCAGATTTTTATTCTATTAACAATTTATAATCTTTGCTGGTTTAAATGACAAACTTGTCCTTATATCAGCTGTAGCTAATTGCCCATAATAGCTTCAGTTATAAAACCTTTAAGTGCTCTGTACCATTATTGGACTGTGGGTTTTATCTGCGGGTTGTGACCAATATTTCGTTTTCAATTCTAAACCGTAGTTCTTCTGCATTGTCACCAAGCAAAAAGTCTGAAAAAAAATTAAAGCTGAAAATGGAAAGAGATTCAAAACTAGATTCAGATTTGATAAAATGTTGTTGCACAGAAATAATATTGTAGTCATGATTATTTTGCTATTAAATGTTTCTTTTTCAAAGTCATTAATGCAAATGCTTTAAAAGCATTTATTATACAATCTAAATGGTGACGTGACAGACGCCTGGTGACTTGTTCAGGACATGAAGCGCAGAGGTTAAGATGTTTAGTCATAATACCTCAGTGCTTGATGTTGCTGCTGACAGGCTCAGACTGACTGAAGGTACCGTTTGTTTAACCAGGTACAGAAAGTCAAGCTCAAGAAAACGTCTCGCTCTGAAATCTCACAAGTTGTAGGGATCATGCTCTTTAACAGATTGTCTGTCTCTGCAGGGATCCTTTCCAGAATGCTGTCAGGCACTTCGAATAACAGTCTGAGCCTGTTGGTGACAAAAACAAGTACTTGGACGTACTTTTCACTGGCGCAAATGCCTGCAAGGATTATGTTGCAGCCGTTGCAGCCCTGTCGTTGGTGCCGGCGGAAGCGATCTACTTTCAACCCCAAAATTTGTAAAAACGGTGCAAGTTTAGAAATGCTGGAGTTTCCCTTTAACTGACAGTGCCTGTACAGAGACCAACACCCTGTTCACTGACTGTATCTGACAACCTTCTCTGCAGCTGGAGACACTGCAGAGGAGGGCTGGGGGGACAGATACATCTTCAGCTGTGCTAGAATTAGTCCTTGGTGAATAATTCTAGCACATAGCAGCTAAGAAAGGATTAGCATGGGTTTCTTTCATAATGGCTCACTGTTGACTTCCAGTCCAGTGCGTTATGACTGCGGACCTGGATTTGGACCTGGCGGTAATTTGTGGTGGGTTTAGAAAACATGTCCCGTGTCCTCTGTGAAAGTTATCACTTTTCTTGATCTCAACGCAGAGGAATATGAGGAGTCCCACAAGGAGAGAGAGAATGAGCCTGACAAGAAGAAGGAGAAAGAGGGAGACGAGAAGAGAGAAGGGACAAGGAGTCGTTCCTCCTCCACCTCTTCAGAGGATTATATTATCATCCTCCCTGATTGCTTTGACACCAGTCGGCCACTGGGGGAGTCCATGTACAGGTATGGGACTTAGCTTGGCATTAACAGTAACTGTCGCCATGCAGTTTCAGTCTGTGTTGTCATGGAAATATGTGGTGCCTGCAAAGAAAATGGTTACATTTACAATAAACAGGCAAGAATGAATTATACATGAGACCAATGTGGCTTACAGTTATTTTAAAAACTGCTGTCACATTCCCTTTAATTCCCCATTTCTTGTCCCATTGCAGCTCTGCTTTGTCCCAGCCTGGTGACATCCCAGTCAAGACCCCCACAGACCCAGACACCCCATCTCCTGACCACCCGGGCAGTTCCACCCTGGGGGGGGAGCCTGGTGAGGTGGAAGAAGCCGCAGTGGCACCAGGGGCTGGAGTGTCAGGCACCAGCAGCGCCAACGACATGCTTTGTACATCTCAGACGCTGGACGATGAACCGCTGACACCTGAAGTGGTGGCACCGCCTAAAGCCGTCGTCTCACCAAGGTCAGTATGAAGGGCGGGATGCAGACACAGAAGCATGAATGTCCTGTACAATTTCAACGACAGGCCTTTATTTATTTTATGCCAGTCGAAGTCTGTTCTCCAATGTGTTTCCCTCCTGTTAGAATCGTGTTTCCTTTTGAAATTATTTTCCAGTTTTCTACCAGCACTTAAATGCAGCATTCATTTGTGGATCTGTGTGGAGCTGGAGTCCGTGAAAAGAGTCTTGAAACTCCATGTGCAAATGTAATCTTATCATTATATTGCTACTACTGTTACTTTTTGTTGGCATTAACATTGATACCTTTGCTACGACTGTTGCTTTACATCTGTATGTGGAACTGTACTGTGCTGTTGTGTGTTCTCTCTCCTCCTGCTTTCACTCTCACTCTAACCCCCCCTCACTCTCTCACTCTCTCACACTCTCACCCCAACCGGTTCAGACAGGTGACCACGCACCCAGAGCCTGGTTCTGGTTCTGCTCGAGGTTTCTGCCTGTTAAAACGGAGACCTGCTCATATGACTGAGCGCCCTGAGATAACTCTGTTATGATATAAAGAAGCACTATATAAATGTAGCGCCTCTTTTGTATCCCCTGACACAGAGGACCTGCGCTCTGGGCTCGTCTATATAACCCTTATTCTATACCCAAACATCGATAATAATAATAAATAACTTAAAACACCATCAGGGAAATTCTTGACGCCCTGAGATAAACTTATACAACCAAAATATGAGGACTAGTCATTTTTTCTTACAGTATTATAGCAACCCCCAAAACAATTGAGATGGACATAATTTTATTAAGAATGGTTTACGACCCAAATAGCGGAGAATTCTCTCCGGGGTTGATTGTGAATGAGTCACGCACAAATTCAATAACATCCCTGGAAATGGCAAAGTCATCAAATCTGGTGGAGAAATTCTCCCTCAGCTGTGTGAGGAATTTCTTCACATTCTGTGTGACGCTGCTGCGCCCTCTGTCTTCAGTGTGTTGAAGTGCAGCAGCCTCCCTGATAATAAATCTGTGTTCAATAGATCAGTTTTGTTCCCAAAGCCATCAAGCTTTTCCACCATATCCACCACGGATTTTTCTTTCCCCTGTAGTTGCAAATTTGGTGCATTCAAATGGGAAAATATGCCAAAATTTCTCATTCGCCTCCTGGTGGCTGGCTGCAGTATAGGTGTTAGGAGTCTGATCACACTGATATAAGCTAATAGAAATGACATTAATTTGTAAGAAAGTGAAAATATTTAACAATAATCTGCTAATTAGGCCTAAATATATATATTTTTATTATTATTGAAACTCCGGCTCCCACAGTGTCTGCTTAGAAAGATTCTGGCCCTTGGACAAATATAGTTGATGACCACTGCTCTAAACCTTCATGAAAGAAATTAGAACCTCGGATATAATCAACAGTTGCAATCAATTAACGCGCTTTAATTGATAGATGAAGCGTCTAAAGCGCTAGTCATGAAACAGGCAATACTTATTTGCTCAACTCAACTTAATAAGACAATTTACTTAACCCTCAAGTGTATATACAGAGGTTATGTATGGTAGATCCACCCATGAAATAATAAACCCAAAGAAGTTATTATATCATTTAGATACAGGAGCGCTTGTAGCGAACACCCCATCACCAGCGTCACTGGGCTCCCTGATGATATAATATTGTCTTTCTGTTAGCTCTGGTTTGGTCTCCACCACCTCCTGAGCGAAATATCTGTCTGTTTAGGTGCTAACTGCTTTACTAGTTAGTGTCTGTCTGCGGTTTGTTGCTGAGCAGGTGGTGTACAGTGGCTTCTTGGAGAGTTTTCACTGAAAACAGCTGTCTGCCGCTGCAGGAAATGAGATTGAGACTAAAGCAAAACGGCAAAGTTACAGGCCGTAAAACCAAAACGATGACCTGACAAAGGCCGAAAGGCTCTGTAGAGTTGAGAAGATCTCGTGGTGGCTGGTGGCTAATTATCTGTGGGTTTGTCACTATCAGCATTTCTCTCAAATATTGTTTATTGCAGCCTTATTTTTTTAATTATTTTTGTTTGAAGATTATTTTTGGCATTTTGCCTTTATTTTGACAGCGATAGTGAAAATACACACAGGGAATGTGAGGGCTGGGGGGGATTGTGACATGCAGGAAAGATATGAGGTATGCAGTTAATCACTCTGTTGCTGAACGCCTCAGTGCTGCTTTAATTTGAAGATGTACACTATTCTGTTGTGTGTTGGGGGGGGTTGTGGGATGGATGTGGGGATTTCCTTACTGTTTGTTGCGCTGGTTATAAATACTTACACGTCTTGCTCTCGATGTTGTACAGTCCAGAGAGCAGTGGAGAAACGGATGTTGCCCCTGCTGTTGCTGGGGAAGGAGCAGAAGGCTCTGAACTGTACCAACCTGACCATGGTGAGCACCACTATACCACTACCAGTGAAATAACCAGACTCCTCAGCCAGGCTAGCAGCTCCGTGAGAGCTCTTAGCTTCTTCTTATTCATGCTGAGACTGCCAAAATATATAGAGTATGAGAGATATAGATGTGTGTTATTTTTGAAACTGGATAGATGTGTGATGAAGTCAAGGATAATGTGATGTTTTGTTGACCCACAGGCTCTGGTCCTGAACAAGCTCAGACAAATGATACTGAAGCTACTGAAGACCCAGCAGAGGACAACCCTGAGGACCCCAGGTTTCACACTCATACAGTTATACTCATACTCTTAAAGGAATAATGTGAATAAATAATTGTTGTTCCATTGGAAACAGATGCTGGACCGAGCAAGCTGTAATAGTATTTAAAAGAGAAGTTATTGTCTGAAAAGTGTTGATGCTGTAAATGCCTTAGTCATGCATGGGGCTGTCACAACAAAGTTACAGTGGTCGATCTGGCCCGACTCGGCTCGACTCAACTGTCATGACAAACAAAAAGCAGCGGGGGGAGACAGTCTCTCTCTCGCTTTTTTGTTGCTGGATAGAATTTGTTGCGTCTTAAAATATGAATGAGGATAGTGATAGAGTTACTTTCCACAGTTGCATTTCTACTATTGATTAGTGATGTCGATCATGAGCGAATCGTTCATTGAACTACTCTTTTGATATGAACTAGTTGTCTCAGAGTAATTCGTAAATTTTGAATGTGCATGCACACTACGCAACAATAAATAATGTATGAGTTTCGTCTTTCTCACTTGACAGCAACACAGGCTCCGTATTTGACAGAAATCAGAAGTTCACCACTCGACTCTAGGACCCAGAGTCTGGGTCTTTTGTTCATTTAACACCTGACAGCTGCACAGGCTCAGTATTGGATAGAAATGAGAAGTATTGAACATCGAGACGACAGGCTGACTTGTCTACAAGCTGATTGGCTGTTGAAACAGGTGACGTGCCTTACGTTCTAAAACCAGCCACTGGCAACTTGACAAGCTGAGTCGCAGGCGACGCTTGAGTCGAGCTGAGGTGGGCCAGATCACATCACTGCCACTTTTCCTGCAGTTTCGTCTTGTCGCAAATCTTTGGTCTGAACTGGCCTTAAACATACCCAGGGTGTCATCAGTTGCCTGGCAGCGAAACAACCAATCACAGCACTATAGAGTCTGGTTGATCCGATCTAGGAGCGCCCCTTTAAAACAAAGATTGAAACAACTATAATTAGTACTATAATCAATTATAACTATGATTTGACTGGCTCCACTTTGACATGTTAGCCTGAGGTTTTTAAATATTCAGCATTATGGTTTTTTAAATGAGTAATGCCCTATAGAGGTCAGTGTATGATCAACCCTTAAACTTGCTCTTTCCTTCCAAATAAAAGAAAACACACTTCCATCTACTCAGGCAGCAAAAAAGAATAAAAGAATAGGACAAAAAGAAAAACCTAAGAACAAACTAAAATCGATGTGTATGGAGAGCAGCAGACTGTACAGGACAGACGGCCATTCTTTACTCTGTTATAGCAGCTGTGTACTTATAGAACTCATCAGCTTTGTGGTGCCGCCGAAATGCCAGTGAAATTAGAAGCAGACTACAGACCATAATCTGAAGTGTCGTGTTTTGTGAAATGTTGTTGTGTTTTGACCTTCAGGGCCACCGTAGCCCATTCAATTATTAATAGTTTGCTCACGTCCACATTCTGAAATAATGTTTTCCATCTGGCTCTGCTGCACATAGATTTTAAATATCTGTTGTGGAGGATCAGCTAATGTAACCATAAAGTGGTTCAAGACAGATCATTGGTGTAGAAGGATGCTTTATTTTCAAAAGTTCATATGAAATGGGGAAAGTCATGTTTCCATCCAAGCATTTTTATATGACTTATCTAATTAGAAAAGCTGGATAGAAGAGACAAAATTCAACAAAACGTCCACAATATCACTAAAAAGGGTTTACACTTGCTTGAGGTGTTTTTTTTTCCTTTTTGCCCATAAAGAGTTTAATATGCAACAAATAGACAATGGAAATGTTTTTGTCCAATAAATAATGATGTAGCCAATATTACAATAGATCAGCTGTCCGATTACATTGGACAACAACTCTAAACTGGGTTTCAACAGACTGAAATGAAGCAGACAGTCTGTGAATGACCTCCAGCAGAACCTTCCACAGAGTTGTCACACACAGTTCTGCAGCCGCAGTGGAGACTCAGACACATGAAAGTAGTCCTGGATTAAACATGTTATATTTCGAATTGAAGCACATATGACTACATATGGTCATGCCAGTAATAACACCTCAGGTAGAGTTTAGACATGGGTCGGACAGCCGGTGCAACATTTCCTGGAAGTTGTCATAGGACAAGTGGTTTACAGACTCTTATTCCCTGCCACAAGCGACAAACTTGTATGTGCCATTCAGCTTTTCTAATTTGATAAATTATTATCTCTGTGGAAATGCTAAGTAAGAGGTGTAGCCATGGCTTTCAGATGGCAGTCACATTTTGAACATAACCTCTTTATTGTCTCATGTCAGGCACCCAGGCATCACCAGCGGCCTGGTGAAAGGAGCTCTGTCAGTAGCTGCTTCAGCCTACAAAGCCCTGTTCACAGGACAAGGCCCCACGCAGGTCAGCAAGCAACCTACATCTAACAGTCTTATCTCACACCTCATATCTGTGGTGGTAAGATGTTTTTAGGGGCTCTTTGGCTCACGTGACTTGAAAATGGGTTTGGCTGGGGTTGCTGGTCCCAGATCCAGTAGGGCAGGACAGAGCTACTAACGTTGATAAAAACTCTGATAAAATAGCATACAGGACTGGCCACACCTAGTTCTGGTTACTGTCATTACACAGATTCTGTTTTGTTCCGTTGTTAATGTGGTCCACTCATACCTATGTTGCCAGGACAATTGGTTTCATATAATTAGTAGAAGGTTTGATGGACTGATGAGATCTTCTTCCTGTTCAGCCTCCAGTGGACGAGTCCACCCAGGACACCATGATGGCCGTCCTGGTAGAGATGGGTTTTGGGGACCGGCTGCTGAACCAGCGACTGCTGAGCAAATACAACTACAACCTGCTGGACGTGGTCAATGAGCTTGTTCAGATGACCGACAATGACTGGTACTCCACACGCTACTGATGAGAGAGAGAAAGGAAGCGTAGGAAGAGGAGACAAAGGAGAAAGAAAGAGGTGAAACACGAGAAATTATGGATGAAGAAAGAAGAGGAGGAAAAACTGAAAGGGAGAAATTCATTTCTGCTCAGCTACCTTTTTACCCTCCTCCTTCTGCCCATCTCCCCTCAAATTGGTCTAATTGGATCAATCTTCTCTGTGCCCATATAAAGAGACATTCCAGCAAACCCCCTGAGATATGTGACTATAACAGACCATCAAACACCCACTGTCTGTAGTTTACTCTCAGCTTAGGCCTTGATAGTGGCGGTGCAGCTGCTTTGCATTGTAATGTAAGAGAGATGAAGAAAGCAACATGTTCTTTAAGCCTCAAAGGAGCATATATGTGTAACATACACCATTTCCAAAAATGAAGACCAACCTGCAAAGACGGCATTGCCCCATTTGTTTTGAAGAGCAAGGAGAAGTATCAAAGTTGCAGCTAGCGGGCTAACCTTAGCCTGCTAACATTAACATTATTGCTAGCAGAATACCCTGAGTGGATATGTATATTGGCTAGCTTTCCAAATTACTTCACCAGCTTATATGATTCATGATACTAACTTATGCATGATGACAGATGTTGATTTTAGCCATCACTAAATGATGTAACAGTACAAATAAAAGGTGTATAACGATTTCTTACTGCTAGTAATGCAAGTCAGGGACTTAAGGTTAGCCACCTAGCTATGCAGCATGGATCTGACATTGGTTGTTTTGTAATGATAGGTGAGAATGTAATTTGCAAAGAACAAGCTAGTTAGCGCAAATGGTCCAAATAAAATTTAGGAATATTAACTTTATTCTAAATATGATTGTAATGTCACTGTTTTGGCAGATGGCCGGTATGCTCGCTCACACCTGCAGAGCACGAGCAACAGGATGCAGACTGTAGTTCACTTAACGGCCACTAGTGTCATCAATAACTAGGACTTTCTGAAACTCCACATAGAACATTTAATGTAAGATGCAACTCTATAGCAAACAGAGATAAAAAATACCCACATCAAGATAATCAATGTTTTAGTAATGTTAAATAATACACACAGTACTTACATGGGACAATGTACAAAGCGGCAAGATGGTGTCAAATATCCACATTTGCAGGAAGAGAACACGAACACGAGCACGAGCCACTCAGGCACCTAACCACCTGCAGTAGTCAGAGCATGTGTTCACACACTCGTCAGTCACGGATAGAAAATCCACTTTGAAGTTGCGGTGTACTTTTACCATTCACCAAACAACTCGGAGCATTGATATATTTGCTTTTAACTACTTGCTTGTGTGAGAATGATGGTTCCTTTGCAGCGTCTGCTGTGTACGTCTTCTAACATCGTTTTTTTTTTTTTCAAAAATGATGACATATTCTGCAAGGTGTAGCTAAGACCATGAGAAGAATGTGATGGAAGGTCAGCAACGAACAAACGACAACGAGAAAGATGGAATGCTTTGAACAAATGCAGCTTATTGCTGCTTTTTCATCCAACAACATAGTTAACCCGTGGATTGTTGCCATGTTAATATTGTGGAAAAGTTATCAATGAAGATTTTCCAGTGTTGGCCAAAGATGATTTGGACCTAATCTAGACTTGTGATACTCTGGCCTGGTAACAAATGGCCTTGGTCTGGGTAACAGAAATCACTTTACATAAAGTTTGGGCCATGTCTTACATAAGCTGTCAAGCTTTGGGCTCAGGTGGGTTTGGTTATTTTTTCCATTTTCCAGTTGTCTATATCCATGTGTGTCACATGTGCAAGTAGATGTACAGTCAGGTCCATAAATATTTGGACAGTCCTTTTGCCTCTGTACACCATCATGATGGATTTGAAACAAAGCAACCAAGATGTGATTGAAGACTTTCAGCTTTAATCCACCCTTGGATTAACAAAACTATCACATTAACCTTTTAGGAATTACAGCCATTTTTATACAGAGTCCCCCATTTTCAGAGGCTCAGAAGTAATTGGACAGTTGACTGACAGCAGCTTCATGGCCAGGTTCTGTTCCTTC
>JAVQJF010097986.1:0-27064 GCA_036023855.1 Gadopsis marmoratus | reverse complement strand
AGCTCTTGTGGGATGTTCCAGGTCTGCAGTGGTCAGTACCTACCGGTGAACCGGTGACCGTTTCACGGGCGGCCAAGGCTCACTGATGCACGTGAGGAGCAAAGGCTGGCCCATGTGGTCCGATCCAACAGAAGAGCTTCTGTAGCTCAAATTGCTGAAAAAAGTGAATGCTGGTTCTGATAGGAAGGTGTCAGAACATACAGAGCATCGCAGTTTGCTGTTGTTGCATAGGGCTGTGTAGCTGCAGACCAGTCAGGGTGCCCATGCTGTCATCATATTATTAAATTTGCTTTGTGATGTGGGTCCCTGGTAGATTTTCGAAGTTATCCTCATATTGTTTGCATTATCCTCCCATCAACCTCTATATAAGGATGACCGTCTTGCCCTTTTGTTGAGCCAAAAAAGTCGAGTTGTGGGTTTTGTGCAAATTCTTTTGTAGCCTAATTTTACTTCATGCAAAGCTTCAGATTAATTTTGAGATATTAGCATCCAAGATATCAAAACGACTACATTCTCATGCTGACTTCCTCTCACACTCCTCTCCTCAGGTCAACTTGTGGTTGGAGCTGGTTCCTCATCTGCACAGCCTCAACGAGGTCACCCAACTCATCCCCACCACCACCAAGGTTGGTACTAAATCATCTATTTCTCATCCTGCTTCTAAAATTTAACTACCTGAGATTGCTCCCTGCACAGCAAAGGTTTTGGTGTAGGCCCAAAGCAACGTAAAAAAACATGCAACATTCAGATTGTTTGTTGACCTGACTCTTGTCTAATCCTGTCCTACTTCTGTGGATGACATGATATAACTTGTTGCAGATTAATGTGCTATAAAAATAAATGCTTCTTTTAAGTCACACAGAGCTTTAATTTCAGTGTGATGAGATGGAAATTGTCCCACACATCAGCATTTCTATCAGTTGTCACAGAGATTCCATACTTTCTAATCCCATGGTTAAAAAAGTTGCTCTAACTATTGCTTTCCAGAAGAGTAGTCTAAACTCACGTCTTAGCCTACTTGAATAATATAATAATTTTTCATGAATGAAAAAAGAGAATAAATGAATCATTCCCATTTGCAGTACAAGACATGTACAAGACAGTAGACAGAAAACTCAGCAGTTTTACTGTTAAAACCACTTTCAGGAGTGACTGTATTATCAAGTAATGCATGATTGAAGCACTAGTGGATAAAAGTTTAAGAATATACTCTGTTATCTGTAGTGAATTAAATAATACAAAGAATCATACAAACACCCAGGTTCACATTACTACAGTTTTACACACTATGACCTGGAAGTATGAGTAGATCTTTTTTTTGTCATTAGCTCGCTTGCCTGTGAAACACAACAGAAAAAAAATATTTTTTTTGTAGCTGGATATAATTAGCAGCATCTTAAAATATGAATGAGCATAGTGGCAGTGAGTTACTTGCAGCTAGTATTGCTGAAACGGCGAAAACATAAAAAAAAACGAGCAGTTGAGATGACCGGTTGACTTTGCTACGAGCTGATTGGCTGTTGAAACAGATGATGTGCTTTACATTGTAAAACCAGCCACTGACGACTTGACAAGCTGAGATCGATCAGCTGAGACTCAGAGGTTCACACCGCTGCAACTTTTCCCTGCAACGTTCTAAAACAGTTTTGTCTCATTGCGTATCTTTGGTTTGAACTGGCCTTAAAAGACAGAACTCTAAAGTGTAAAAGGGCCATCATCAAATGTCCAATACAGGACAAAAAGCCAATCTTTCCAACTTTGAAGATGGCTAAAGTTTGGGTTTTTAATCAAATATCTGTACTGGACCTAAGCGTGCATAATCTTTAATTCTCAAAGACATCTGATTAAGAAGTTCAGACTTTGTTGGCACAAAGCTGATTTAGCTTTCTCAGACACACTATGCTTGAACATAGTTAGCCAATTACATACTGACCAATGTTCTTCCTGTCCTCAGATCCCTCCACCAGAGACTACCAACCGCACCCCGAAGACCAAGGTTCTGGTGACGAAGCGCCCCAACCCAACTCCGTTCCCCACCGAGACCCAGGACAGCCACAACCAGCCACACCTGGTGGACCAGCGTGACTACTCCACTGAGCTGTCTGTGACCATTGCTGTAGGAGCCTCACTGCTCTTCCTCAACATTCTGGCCTTTGCAGCACTTTACTACAAGAAGGACAAGCGCCGGCACGATGTCCACAGGCGCTGCAGCCCCCAGCGTAGCGCCGCCAACGACTTGGCTCACACTCAGGAGGAGGAGATCATGTCCCTGCAGATGAAGCAGCACTCGGACCTGGACCGGGACTGCAGGGGGGTGGGCGACTCCTTGCACTCGCACGACATGGTGCTGAGGACTGCCTGCCCACCGGACTACACTCTCGCCATGAGGCGCTCGCCAGACGACATCCCGCTCATGACACCAAACACCATAACCATGATCCCCAGCACCATGGGGGGGCTCACCTCGCTCCACTCTTTCAACACCTTCCCCAGCAGTGGGCAGAATAACACCCTGCCCCATCCGCACTCACACTCCACCACCCGGGTATAGCCCTGTGGATGCACCCACGTAGGCAGGACTCTGACGGCTGAGGCAAAATCTAACGCCACTGCTGCAGCAGAGACTTAAGGCCGCCATGCTGACAAACACAGATATGTCAGGAGCTGAAATGCCAGCCTGGAGTTGCCAGACACTCATGGAATTACACTGGGATTGTCTACACCCTGTTAATACCTGAGGGAATATAGTCGAGGGTTTTCAGGGGGGTTTGGACCTGAGGATAACAAAAAAGAATAATTATGTTTTTTGTAGAAAAATAAAAGACAAGAAGAAAAATGTACAAATAAGGAGCTGAAGAAAAAAACAACCTCACAAGCTAAAACAAAGAGGAGGATGTTTTTTTTTTAATTACTATTATTTTTGTTCTGATATTGCAGCAAAACAAGGTACAGTAAACGTTTTCTTTCAAGTGACAGATATGGCCTTCGGGATCTTTTGAAAAATGACTACTTGACAATATTATCTGGAAGCAGAACAGAGCATCAGACATGCCTCGGAGGTGAGAAGAGGGGAGCACTTTGTGAAAGAAAGAAAACGTATTGTTTTCCTTTGGCATCGCAGTGCAGATTACTGTGGGGCACAGAGAAGATGCGGTGCAAACCAATTTAGGCATGTGTTAACTTCATAAATGGAGGCTATGTAAGATAAAGCAAAAACAATTGTTGAATAGAGCAAAGGAAGGACTGAAAACCTAACGGAAAAAAAGAAACCCTGTATGCACAACGGAACCATTTTGAGGAGAAAAAAAATGTCGCAGATACTTTTCATCCATTTATTTTTGAGGATCGGGAACAATTTTATTGTATAGAACCTATTTACATATCTAGATCTGTACACCAAGCACCAAGGCTGTTTAAGCCCTCTTCTCTTGGGGGGGCATCTATACTGCAAACCTGCCAGCAAGACTGAACCAGTAGGAAGTGAGGATCCACCTACTGGCTTTCTGGCAGTTCCAACTTCAACACAGAGAGCTGGGGGACAAAGGATAATTGGATATTTTAGCACGATGCGCATGACAATTTATCTGCTTGATGGCTGCTCTGCTGATTATGTCATTATTAAGATTAATTTTCACCCTCTCCCTTGCACTGGAGCAACTTCAGATGAATTTCCGTATTGGATTACAGGAAAACACACCCCCTTACAGGACCATGGGAAATTCTGTTCCAGGTTGTAGATGCGGGCCAGAGTTGGGGACAGAAAAGGGAGGGGCTGGGGATATGATAAAACTTTCTTGCATAACATAATATAGCTTGAGTGGAGCTGGGCATATAAGGACTAGTTTTGTACTCTGTGTGTTGGTACTACTTTTTGATAGTGGTTAAATCACATTACACTGTATCAATCAAACCCATTGTACCTTCAGTTGGAATCAGTGTTCTTTGTTATTCTACCTATTGGACCACTTTACCGTATAGAAATAATTACCTGCACTGTTTATTCCATTGCCCATTCTTTCTTTTCGTTAACTGGAAGGTGTGTTGATTGAGTGACACAGTGGATGTCCATTGGTATGAATAAATGAAGGGTGAAAGTAGTGGAAATATGGTGGAAGAGTGAATCTCTGGACCATGTAGCTTTCCTTTTCCTTTATCCAGCCAGGTTCTGTAGAGCTGTTTAGACATTAATGCCTATATATGACTGATACAAGTCAAAGGCCAAGCACAGACAGATCACATTTGGCGGAACTCTCTGGAAATGCACAGCAGGGGGACGAGAGGAAGAGCTAGGGTCAGGGTTGGTCAATTCCCATGATGCTCTTTTCATCTAGTTTTCATCCTTAGCCAAGGTTGATCCTTTGTGGAGGCACATTGCATTATGGGAAGGAAGAAGAAAGGCCTCCCATAGCAGCTGAGACCCACGGTCTACCCTCTTTACCTCACTTTAAAGAGCTACTACTTTTCTTCTTTTGGCCCCAGTCTTTTTCTACTAAAGATTCTCTACTGTCTCATCTTTTATACTGAGCTGACATGTTGGGCTGTTCAGCAAAACGGTTTCCCCCCTCGCATACGCACCGCCCTCAGCTTACCGTGTCCTGCAAGGCTGTCTGTCGCCGCTAACATCTTTAGGTCAGTGAAGCCTCGGCAGCTAACGATGTTAGCCACCTGAGTAGGAATGTGTCATGCAGCAAAGCAGACTGCAGTCAGATCCAGTCGCTTAAGAGTCATTGCGGGGGTAAAGTGGTAATCTTCTTAACAGACAGAGAGAGGAATACCCTGGATGGCGAGCCTTTTGTGCTCAGATAAGATCTGTATGATGGTGCAGAGATGCTACTTGGTAAGCTGAAACACCTGTCTCCCTGTGTAGATGTGTGGAGGCCTCTGTTGCGAGAATACATCCTGCCCCTTTTGGCTCACTCACAGGCACTGTGCAGTCATTCAAAATAATGAGTGCAGACTACTGTTACCCCATATAACACTGCAGCAGACAAGCTGGATGGGGGTGTAAAATCTAGTCCGTCATGGGGAGTATTGCTTTTTGGGAGACAATTTGAATTGAATAAACTAATTACATCTGTTTGCTCCAGATGGTTTCTCTGGATTAACCAAACTACCAGGGCGATCTGGGCTTTCAACAAAAAACAGATTCCTAGGCCATTATCACACATCATCCTCATGGGCCAGGGAATCTTTGTTAATATCCTTCTCTGTAAAAACAATCCAACAACATTAAAAACAGTGCATTTCAGAATATGGGGACAATCCACCCTGTGGGTTTGTTGGCATTGTACCAAAAGGCCACTACCTAGCACTCAGCTTGGCCATTTCTGATTGCAAGCACACATACAAATGTATGCAGATGAGGACATGTGTGTGCAAACACCCCCACACACGACCATGTGCTAAGTAATTAGGCCCAGGCTTTCCAAGTGTTTTGGTATCTACTCAAGATATTGTATATAGACTAACCCCCTGATTGCCTGCACTTGGGCACAAGATTTATTAGACCCATATAAAAAACTACATGACCATGTTTTTGTAACCCATGCCAATGGCTGAAATGCATTTCACAAGATGTGGAGGTGAGCCTTGGAAGGAAATGAAATGCTGATGTTGGCTGGATAGCCTACTGACAGTGAACGTTGAGGACATTGATAAAAGCAAAACTCCCTTCCATGCAGATAACCTAATGAGCAGGAGGTTCTTAATACATAGATTATCTGTTTAAGATATACAACAAGGGTCTAACCGTCAGCCGTGCTGGGATCAGGCTGCACAATTATCAGCCCAAATATGGCCTAACCCAGGAATTAGAAAAACTCAACATTTGGGACACTTCTCAACATGGCAATAAAAAGGCTAGCATGCCATTTATTGCCTTCTCTCACCTAGTTTGAAAACGTCTATGATATGATACACAATGTTATCAATAAAGCACCTGTAACCATTTGAATATCGCCCTTGGGTCAGGACAATTCTAACAAATTTATGACACATGGTGGTGCGACGTCACCCGTCTAACGCACACGCATGCTGTGCACCCTAACACTCAATTTCCAGCTGGAAAGGAAAAGTGAAGATGACTGGTTCCAGGTTCACTTTTATTCATACATCTGTGTTTAATTAGATATGTTAACATTCACTGCTGGCCTAGTGTATGCCGTGCCGATCGTGAAAAAAACCCAAGGTATGATTGATCAGGGTCCATCGTGTAGTCTACCCTATCTCTTTAATGTCAGTAATCTGACACCGTGGCCATCTCAAAAGGAAAAAAACAGTGCAGTCTGATCCGAGCATGAGCCACAATTGATCTCACATCTGGGAGTGGCATTTCACTTGGATTCATGTGAAATCCATTAGACAAAAAAAACAACAACAACAACATTATGGCTCACAACATATCTGCATTTTTGTCATATTATATTGTAAGGCGCCCATTAACCTTTTCACTTTTGAACACTGGGATTTGCCAAATTGCAGTAGCTTTTGAAAAAGAAATGAAACGCGTCAGGTCTTGTCAGCCTACACAATATAGGTACGCATTAATTGTATTATAGTGAAATAAACAACTGGCTCTACTGTCATAAATTTATAACATGCTGGTAAACAGTGAAATATCATATGGAGATACCACAGGGTTTGGGATGGTACATTAGTGAGCACCTGCCCAATTCAGCCACTGCTCTCCAGAGAAATGACAGGGGCAAAGCAAGGGTCACCCATTGAATTAAACATGTAATTGCACTGATGGGTAAATAGTCAAGCAATTGCAGGACCATGCTAAGTAGCTGACAGCTGAGGATGAATGCAAATTAATAACTTGCCACGATGATGATAGGTGATAAACGCAAGTCAATTGTAGCGTAAGGAATGTGAGAGAAGTGATGGTCAGCGCCTGACAGATTAAAAACGCAAATGGCTAGAAGCTGTTTTGAGCCTAATGTACGGTGGCAATTGCTAGCAAGAGTTAGCTTGTGTGTTGACTACATGCAAATAGAACGGTCCTTGTTGTCTCACACGGAGAAGAGCAGTCCTGCTCGAGGATGTAAAACTCGACAGACGGACTAAAACGTTGTTGGAGAGGAGGTGCTGCAATGACTCATGAATCGAGGGTTACATAAGTGTGGAAATGCATTAAATAGCTTTATCATGCCTAACAAGTGACAGAGTAAAAGCATAGGAGAGTAAAAGCATAGGATGACCTTCACACCGCTGATTAGAAGCTCTGGCTGTGCTGCTTGAGAAAGCATCACTGAAAACTTGCATAAGCAGGCCAGGAGAAGAAAAAAAATACCAGCGTGTGTTGGGAGATTGATGAAATCTTAAGGTAGCTGCACAAATTGAGTCAGATACAGTAGACCTTAGCATGACTGATTGAAGCGCTAGCATGCTGCTGAGTCCTTGGTGATTGAGATGGTTTGAAAATTATTTTAAACACACAGGAGCTACCAGAAACAGGAAAGACCGGGAGGGAACCACGCACCGACCGCCGAGAGAGAGGACCCAGCACCATCAATGAGAACTTGCTGGCCATTGCTACTGACTGACTGCAAAAAACAAGTGAAAGCTAGCATGTCAGGTGTCACAGCACAGTGCCCCACTCAAACTCACATAAACGCATATACTATATACACGAGTATGTATATACACAGTGACATAATTTGCTCTCTGGCAACCGTATTGAAAGTCATCAAGCTTATTACTTTTTCACCATTAACACTCACTAGCTTTATGCTAACAAGCTATAGGCTACATGGTAATGTGCCAGCTGTTTCTGTCTTCTTGTTAACACATACTAACGTGTGGTTATCAATTGGATATTAAGGGTGCTCTGTGAAGTTTCCCATGTATTTTGGTTAATTCACTGTTTCCCGCAATATACTAAGTTACTTCACTATGGCCTACCAAACATATCAAATGCATGTCCTACCTCATAACACATTTGCAATGTCATAGAACACAAGATACCAACAATACTAGGACTGTCTCCTCAAACCATTGCTCAACAGCAAACAACTATTTTTTCAAAGTAAGAGCAGATGAGCAATATTGCCATTCACATTAACAAAAATTTCTTGCAAGACAGTGTATTATTGTTAGTCAAGGCAGTATCACCCCTGAGTGCCACTCATCCATCATGGATGACAACACTGGTTTAACCCAGTTTATTCTGTTGACAGGACAGAACAGAGCACATCAAGAAATGCATCTGAAGTTACTTGTTGGCCAGCATAAACATAAATGACATACGTGTCACACTCAAGATTAGTTTAGACCCTGTCCAGCCGACTTCGTCATGACATTTCCCTGTATGACAAAATCGAACCTGATTAAAATGACACAGGTTGTTCTGCAAAATCTCCCAAATGTCTGAATCTTCAACAGAATGTAATCCTGTTTGAAAAGGACTAAATAAATACAAATTGCAGAGGGCAAAAACTGGAATTGCACATGAATGAATGAATTGGGGAAAGACGGCAAATGTTTTTTTAGACTGCCATAAGCAAGTGTTTACAAAGTATTCATGGTTTCCCCGGGAC
This sequence comes from Gadopsis marmoratus, assembly GCA_036023855.1. NCBI lineage: Eukaryota > Metazoa > Chordata > Actinopteri > Centrarchiformes > Percichthyidae > Gadopsis > Gadopsis marmoratus. The sequence goes on along the minus strand of JAVQJF010097986.1, from coordinate 18,524 downwards.
TTTACTCTTGTCAAAATGGAAAACGTGGATTACCATTTACACCATCGTGGGACACTGAAACTCTCCATTGAAACCCAGCTTGCTGAAATTCTTTTAAAAGCTCTTTTTAAAGGCGGGGCAGCTCATCCACCCACCCTTTGATAGAAGAAACATTAGGCCTTTAAACTAAGAACTAATAACAATAAACTGTGACAGGATAGTAAAACGCGCAAATAAAATATGAAAAGAAGCCCAAATTAAATTGCAGCTTTTATACTGTTTGTATGCTGCGGCAATTTTAACAGGGGACATTATGACTTTTTAGCAGAGGAGACAGGTATACCTTTTGTTTAAGTTCGCTGGACCATAAAAACACAAACATACGCCTTTATTTTTACAACAGCTTTTTCAAATGTATACCCTGGTTCATGACTGAAGTCATGCTTGTTAGACCACTGAAATTTTAATGTTACCTCAAGACGTTGCGGTCATGTCGAGGACACTAAAAGCAGGCGTGTTTCTTTTTCAAACGACAGAATCCGTGGCATTGTTGTAAACTTTGAAACACATGCCCTTCAGAAAGATATGTCAGGCCTTATTTTGTCCATTCACTTGGAAAATCATATGCTGATATTGTTCATTTTTCAGTTGAAAGTATACTCCATTGTTGATGACTGAGGCTTGTACGCATCTTACACATCAGTGATTTATTTTTGCAGTGTGTGCCTAATTTCTGTTTCTGTGTTTGCTTTGTAATATTCTGTTTATTTTATGTATCATGTGACACCTGGCTTGTCCTGAATAAGACTTGAATTTGGATTTATTGGCTGTGCACTTGTAAGAGCGCTCATTTTGAAATAACGGTGTGCACAGCCGAATGGCAAATGTAAGATAAAAGTCTGAAGTTGAGAATGACTCCCATCCAGTGTCACCTTCCTTTAAAACTGTGTCCATCATTCAAAGAGGGGAACTCCGAACCAATCCAGGTAGCATTTCTTCAGTCATTTCTATTGAATTCCAACCCGCAGTATGTTTTAATGAGCCAGTCTAGCAGGGTGAGTATGAATCCACACAGTTTGGGACTGAAGACACTTAAGAAACCCTGTTCTAGGGGGACGCTTCACTTTTGTTCCAGTATAAATCTGCCCTGACTGTGGTCGACAGTGCTGTAGTGTAACGGGACAGACAGGAGAGGGGAGGAACGAGCACTGCGAATGAATGTAACGCAACGTGCCATTTTCTGACCTCAAATCGCAGCAGAAACGACAACAACCAAACCCTCAGTTTCATCCTGAGAGGTTTTTGCTAGCAGACTGAACACTAAAGGTGGATTTGTTCTTTGAATGCCATGTGAAACAGGGGGCACTTTGTGGGCTGGTCTGGCATTTGTAATGTAGATTATTTGTCACTTGTCTTTCTTTCTGGTTAAATAGTAATTACTCTTCTGGAGCACAATAAATGATTTTAATATGCTGATATGTCTTTTTTTTTCTCTCTCGAGTCTTCATTTATTATTTTCTGTGGCTGTTCTTGCAAAGTTGACAAATTTAATTGGTGAAGCATACATCAACACTCACTCACAAGTAATTACTCTGGCAATTTATTTGTTGCTAGATTAAATTAGTTTTCTCCGACTGAAACAGAAGAAGCAAGTCGTCAGTGACAAGCACATTAAAACAAAAAGCTGATGCCTGTCGACACTTGGGCTTAAAAAAGTCCTATTCTAAAAGGAGACCACACACGTAGCAGGTAAAATATCTGGCACACTGTCTTACTGCAATGGGCAGAATGTGTGGATGGATGGAGGAGAATGATGATCGACTGGCAGTGTTGATGGCGACGGAAGGAAACGGGGGGAATCTAAGTGGGGGAGCTGTCTCTCGGATTTTCCAGTGTTTCCTGTGTTAAAATGAGAGAGTGAAAAAAAAGAATAAGGGGTTTGGAGTGAGGTAATTGAAAACTGAGTCAATGGGGAAGTGAACGGATAAGGTCTGCGAACTTAGTTCAAAGTAGAACTTAGTTAAAAGAGTAGTTACTCTCCCAGCAAAGATGAACCTTGAGTGACATAAGTGTATGGTGATTGGTCGAACTTATGAGCCAATGCAGCACCGGCATCCGCCATCTTTAAAAACCTGTGTAACAGCCCGTAACGGTAGCCTCGGACAAATTGACAGACAGCGAAGTCCAGGCTTTATTGAGCATATATGCAACGTTGTAAATGCAACTTGATTTTGACTCTTTTAAGGCAAAACACAAAAATCTTATGTGTGACGTGAGTGATGTTGCTATACCAACCGCTGTCCGGCTAACTGTATGTCACTTCAGCATTTGTAGCGGCGGTGTGACTATTTGCAAGCACAAATGCAATAAAACAATAAAACTATATAAAAGAATGGTTAAAACCAATAGTCAAACAAACTAAATACCAATTAGCAAAGACCACATCACGACAGTGTGGTTTTAAAGGTTTAATGAAATAAGTACTAAAGGATGTTGAGGATGGAGGAATGGATATTATGTTCCTGCTCAACAGCCGCTGCTGCTGTTATTGTTACTGCTCTTGTTATTAGTATTACTGTTATTGTGTTGCCACTACTGTTATTTTAAATAATGTTAATATCAGTACCATTGCTACTGCTGTTGCTTTACATCTGTATGTGGAACTGTCTGTGCTGCTGCGTGATCTCGTTCCTCCTGCTCTCACACTCTACCCTCCCTCTCTCCCTCTCCCTCTATCTCTCTCAACCCAACCGGTCGAGGCAGATGACCGTCCACCCACAGCCTGGTTCTGCTTCTGCTCAAAGTTTCTGCCTGTTAAAGGGAGTTTGTCCTTGTCACGTTCTCCTAGTGCTGCTCATGATGGGAATTGTTGGGTCTCTGTAAATAAAGAGTCGGTCTAGACCAGCTCTATATGAAAGAGTGCCATGCCAAATTTAATTGAATTGAAGGTGATGAACGTGGGGAGGAGGTTGTCTACTCAGGCCAGCCTGGGATGGATGGAAGCTGGGGTGGAGGAGAGTCACCTGAGCTGACAATGGGCCCCTGACAGTATGACAGTACCTGGAAAAGGAGAGATGGGAGAGGGGATAAGAGGGGATACAAAAAGGGAGGGGAGAGTGTAATGGATGCAAACAGGGATGGGCGAGGGTGAGGGGAAGGGTCGGGAGCCATCACTGCGATCACTGCTGGAATCAGAAAATCTGCTCTTGTCTATTTGGGATTAAGAAGCCACTAATGTAGAATGTGCAAGACCTTAAATGGCTTTATAAATTAACAATTCAATCTTAAAATCTCCTCTAAAAGTAATATTGTGTTCATATTTCTGGATTCAATTTAGAGTCTTGCAGCTGTGCTTTGTACCGGCAGTAAATGATGAACGCAGTTTTGGCAGAGACCAGAATATAACGTATTAAAGAAGTAGACGAGACAAAACAAGGACATTTACCTTGTTAGCCTGGTTCCAGACCTCTCGCTGCTCTATTCTCTGATGTTTTGTTTTTTTTCCAGCAGTTCAAATGCTGTTGAATGTTCCTTCCCTGACTAATCAGTGTTTTGCAGGCAGGATTAAAATCTGGGATGTCATCTTCTTGTGTCACACAAATGTTCACCAAAATTGCGACCACTGTTGATGTGATCCCCACAGCTGTGCAGGCTGCAAGAAATTACTCTTAAATCATCAAATTTCTTCAAGGGAAATTATGAGTTAACTGCTCCTACCAACCTGAAATCACAACAATGAAACGTTTCTATTCAGGGCATTGTTTTTGGCTGGACCGCAGCAAAGTGGTGACCCGACCTATAAACGTCTGTCAGTTATAAACGTCTGTCCCATTAATTAAGTTACACCATTGGTTGGTCGAGTGTTGGAGTTTCACCAATTGCTCTTTCATATTGGCTAGGCACAAACTCCAGATTCTATGAGTGTAGGCGCAGCCTTCTAAAGGGAAACACGTAATCCTGGTGGGGGAATTGCGCCTGTGAAGAGTACATCCACTAAAAGTGGACAGGCTCAGACTGTTATTCTGAGTGACGACAGAGAAAGCCCTTTTTCTTAAAGAGTAAGATCTTATTTGTTCTGCCAGAAACAGAAGCCTCGAGGACAAGTATGGCAAGAGGTTGAGTTGTTGCAGGAAGACAAAAGGAACTTACTCTTTAACAAAACGCTCTGTTTCTGACCAATTCCACAACTTTTGGTAAACATTACTCATTTAGACCCCATAATCTTGAAAAATTGTGCTAAGGATTTAAAATATCGGCGTTTCCCTTTAAGGCTATTACTAACGCAGCACTGAAGACTTTCTGTGTACTCAATGAAATTGTGTCATTTGTCATAAGATTTCACAACACTGACTTTCCCTTCATTATAACTTATTCCTCTGCTTTTAATAACTTTAGCTGAATATAATATTATAAACTTTTTGTATTTATCTTAGGTGTTCTCTGATTTTCTTTACGCAATGTTGCGCCGCGTAGCACCAATTAGGATTTTGAATCATTCAGCAGTGCTTATAAGATGTTTTATTGTTTTACAGCATATGATGGCTTTAGTTGTGTTCTTCGGTGCCATAAATGCACGATAACGGCTGTAAAAAAAACAGCGTGTGGTGATCCGCCTATGGATCTGTTTTTATGTCTGTGGGGTTCTATGCTGCATTATGTCTTTTCTGATCATAACCGCAACACCAATACAAGCAATCGCTCACACACACACACACACACACACACACACAGACACAAACACAAAAAAAAGCAAACTTGCATTTTGTTTAAGTGCTAATTGGAAATCAATTGGAATTAATCCTCCTTGGAAAACGGTGACATTTCCTCGCTGTTTGCCTGTGACTGGAAACAAATTATACCAGAGACTGACTGACATTTGGAGAGCAGGCGGCTGTTTGGAATGGAGTGTAAAGGATCAACAGAGATGTATTTATGCTCTCTGCCGCTGCTGTTGTTGTTGTGGTGTGTCTGTGTGTGTGTGTGTTTGTGTGTGTAAATGCATGTACTTGTCTGACCAAGGGCACACACTACTGATGGCTGCTCAGCCAGAGGGCCCTGTAGGAATAGCTTGATAAGGGAAGCTTATTTACCATAATAATGCATCTCATCTCTGCACATCAAACACTCCTGCCTGGTCTGATAACCCGCTCTTTAATTTAGCACAACTGTTTGATCTAGCTGTGCTGCCGCTGTCCCAGGGCCATTGTCGCGAGCAGTACAACAGATGGGTAATTGCTGTGTGCTTTAGCAGTGTTTCACAAATAGAACAGTTACGTAATGTTGGTGCACCTCTAGTAGATAGTGAGTTGGTGTAAGCTGAAGATGATGTGTGAAAGGGAAACTTCCAATTACATCATTCTAGAGAGTATTGACAGTCCTATCTAGTGGGCCTGTCAGGATAATGACGTTATCGACTTATCATACAATATATGGACATGACCTTGATCAGTTTTGCAGACCACAGTATTGCCTGTTGTGTTTACATGCAGGTTTGTTTAGATAAGGATGTTACCAACATTTTAGCCAACAGGATGCCAGAATAAACAGTAGGGTTTTCCCGCCATTGTAAGACTTGGGGAGCAGAGCCTAGTGTTTTTTCAGAACAGAAGCAAACTACTGATTAACGTGAACAAGTCGGTATTGTTTGGGTTGTGTGATTTAGATTTATTTATCTTTTATTCATTTAGGATACCGTATTTCCTCAAATAAAACTGGTAATCAAGTAAAAGATGGGTCTCCAGTAATGGCCGGGGGTGTGGTCAACACGAACAAATAAAGGCCGGCCCCCAACATAGGCCAGTTGAAAATCAAGGGTCGCTGTCATATTATGTGCATGACGACTACAGTAATCATAATGTATATTGTCATCGCTGTAATTGAAAAGATTCAGCAATACAATCATGCTATTGTCAACACTTTGTTGTTCTGGAATACTCATTAGTCACAAACCAAAGCATTGGCTTGTCCTAGATGATATTTTAGTCTGTAGCAAAGCAAAGGCATTGCTAGAGCCATGCCACTAGTGCGGCCACAGATAGATAAATCTGAGTAGTTTTAAACTAAGATGAAACATGAACACTTCTAATTATTATTATTTTTTAAAATGATATACTGTTGTTGGTGTTATCAGAATTATCTGCGCTGGGGTGGGGAGTGTAGCGGGAACTTGGACTGGTGCCCTCAGCATTTCTAAAATCCTGGGTGAGGTTCTGGTCATCTCAGTGCAGTAGCTAATGTCACATGTCCAAATAAACTAAACAAGGAAAAGCACCAGAATGTATACTGCAATAGACATATTGAAAATACTGTATTTGTTCCTACATTTTAGCCAGAATAGAAGCTATACACTGGATAGTATACAGTATTTACTGTACCAGCATTTGGCTGTTGTCTCGTGTGAAGCTGAAGCCTTAATTGTGAATCAACACTTTAAACGAGCAATTTATTGGTACCTGCTGACAGTTTCCAGCACTTTAGCTTGTTTTTAAATGATAGACCTGTCTGTTTTATAAATGGACTTTTCTAGTTTTTTATTTAGCTAATTAAGGCAGGCAACACACCAACAGCTGTTGAGAATTGTGATTTTTTTTGGCTATATATATTGGCCACCTGTTTACATCTACGTTTGATGTGTTTGTACTAAAACCAGCCTGACTGTGTACATGAGAAAGCACAGTCAAACTACAGCAATGATAGAAGTCGGAGTTGTGCTGAGGGTTAGGAGGCCATGTCTGGGGCCCAAAGGTCAGCTGGGGTCATGGTAAGGGGCTGTAGTTCATGGCAAAGCTCCACCTTTTGTCTTTCTGTTGGTTGAAAAACAGAAAAACAGCAGGATAACCCTTTTGTGCAAGTTGTGTTTTCCTGAAAATGTTGATCTTTGGGTTTAGATGAAAGATATGGGTACAGGATTTTTATTCCCATCATATTTATTTCCACATATAATATTAAACAGAACTCCAGCAATTTAGTATAGTACTTCCATAAAGTTAGTCTACAAGTTGCAGGAGACTGGTAAAAATTGTCAAAATAGTAGCAGCAGAGGCTAAGATATCCAGATATTAGTTCCCAGTATAGGGAACAAATATGCAAATATCATGCTCAGCAAATGCCTGCGTTTTTCAAATTTTATGTCTCCGCTTTGTAACGCAGGTGTTCAAGATAAACCTCCAGTTTACCAATTTTCAACTGGTAACAGAAAATGCTCTTCTTCTCAGGCAAGGAGAGGAGTTATATCAAGGATCATCTGGATCTTGGGTTGTGATTGCATATTTATGTCCACTCATCAAGTCGCTCCCTCACTGTCCTTCAAATAGAATCTCTGAAGGACATCATGCATGCCATGACATTTGAGGTGGAAGGAATAGAATGTGTTGAACAGTCCAACAGTGGTGATAGTTGATGCTGCGGTGCCATACTGTAGGTCTGAATGAAGAAACGGCACTGATAATTGTTGCTTATCAACTTTCATGCTATCATATCGAGGTATAGTATACAGTATACGTACAGTATACATCTTTCTTCCTGTGTAATGTCTATAAACAGTAGCAGGTGTAATTCATTTGATTTTATTATTTCCACCGTGATGGATTGTCTGATAAAAACGGATCTGGATATAAAACCAACTTTTTTCCTTTTCTGTGACCAGTTCTGACTTCTCCAAGTTCCCTGGACCTACTGCATGCTAAACACTTGGTGTGCGGTGCCCCTATAATCTTGCCAAACTGTGGTGTCGACTCGAGTCACGTGACTTGGACTCGACTCTGATGTCACAAATTTGACCATTTTAGACTCGAATTGACATAATCAAAGACTCGCAACTCCGACTTGTGACTTCACTTGGGCTTGAGCCTTTTCACTTGAAAATACTTGATACCTTCCCCCAAGCCCAATGACTAAAAAGTATGTTATTTAAATATTTAAAGACGGGACAGAAACATACAAAATTCATTCTGTTGTGTTTAATAGTGCTATGAAAGTGCAATGTCAGCATTACTTTTGACTAAGTTTTAAAAATCTTGGTTTAACAAATACCAATTTTAAATAGCATTAATGATTTGATTAAATTTAATATTTTATTCCTCTATTGTTAAAATGGCAATTTGGTGAAGAGCACATAATGATTTCTTTAGGACTCAAAACTCCAACTTTAGGACTTGCCTGTCTTGCATAACAATGACCTGGTCCAACCTCTGGCCAAAACACATCTGAAAATATCAGAGTCCCCATGCTTTTTCTTGTTTCAGGGCCGTAATGCAAATCTGCTCTGTGCCACATGTCCACAAAAATCAGATTTGAATGGTAAACCTAGCTGACACTGACATAATGGCATGACCACTGCTCCAGGTTGTCCTTAGGAGGATGGCAGAATGGCACGATGGGTTAAATGAGTTTCATCGTGGGCTGCAATTGCATGCGTGAATGTATCCTCATGTTTGAAAATAAAGACCTTAGGGTCCAATTATTATTTTTATTATTATTATTATTATTATTATTATTGAATCCATTTGTTTTGAGGGCATTTTCTGGCCCTGCTGAAACTCAAAAAGGCCACTTGTTTGTGCTGAACAAAGTACAGCAAATTCATTTTGGGGTTATATTTTTACGACATTAAAACAATGCAGTTACGAACTGAAATTCCCTAGCCAGTTATTAGATATCCAAAATTTGCTCTGCTTTGAGGCAGATGAGTCACTCTTTACCCCGTAACAAGAAATTTTAATCACTCTTTTGTTCTGTTCCTGACAACACACAAAGCAAAAGCTTTGTTCATCGTCTGTGTTGAATTTAATTGGGATTTGCTGAGTTTTTGCATCGTTTGAGTCGGTCCACTGGATTCTACCCTCAGGTAAGGCAATTATAATCAGCGCACTGTCTCTCTCTTGTTCAAGGCCCGGTTTCTTCTCAAAGAGCTTCTTGTGCAGAAAAACACACAATGGACTTGATCGGAGCTCTGTTTACAAGTTTAAGGATCAAACACTTTTGGATTACAATAACATCTGTTCAGTGGGTTTGAGGTAGTGTAAATCAGTAAAATGTATTCCCAGCTGAGCCGGCATCATTGATCCTATTTTGGGTTTACACAACTGCAGGTAAAAGATAAAATGTGACTGATATTTCAGTTGGTAACAGACGTAAAGCAGGTTTAAGACTTAAAAAGAAAAGATCGCGGGTGATACTTCTGTTGTTGTTAACATATGTAAATGCAGGCTTACTGAGAGCTATTATCACATTTCCTTGTATTTCTTTTATTTGATCACAACAGCGTGCAAATGCAGACCCATGGTGTCTGCATTCGGAGGGGGTTATTGTCAACACAAGTGACTGAAACATTTCTCTTGTGTTTCAGTCTGTGTCTACAAGCGACCGGCCTCCTGTGATTGAACCAAGCAAATTAAATCTGAGAAGATCTGATGCTTCTCCCAGCCTGTCCGTCTGAATATCTTTGAGCTTAATGGGATCTGGCAGTCGGCCTGTTCTCGTTGTCTCCCTGGAAGTGAGGAAAGTCGGAACTGTCCATAGTGAAGCTAATTCAACAAATCTGACAGCCAGGCTGTCCGCACCAACAACAGTAGGCTCTTAGAAGTTGCATGTCATGTATTGTGTGAAAATACAATAGGGATGTAACCATGGCTGGATTACTTCCTCATGGAGACCTGGGACACACAAAACTAAGAAGTTAGGTGCCTACTGGCTCCTTGTTCCTCCTGCTTTCAGTTCATTGTGCACGACCACTGGCTACGTTTACGTGGACACTCATTTTCCACTATTATTCAGAATATGACAATAATCCGCATTTGATACAAGTCAAGTAAACAGCTTATTCCATTTGAATGGTCCATATTAGAGCTTATTCCGCTTAATACATGTGGGACATGCCGATGCTATTCAGGTTTTAGGAGCATTCTTTGGACATGTATAGAGCGCATATGGAATATACGTCTCATTTGGTGCTTTTAATCGCAGTTTGTGACACACGGCCTCTTGTCTGTTTTCAGTCAGCTCTGTTCGTTGTAAACACACCAACTAGCCAACAGTCTGCAAGGCTGCATACAGTGGAATTCATTAGTTGATGCAAGACTGACACCCTCTATAAGAAATGTTCTAAAGGCCATCTTTTACAGTCCAAATGTAATTTTAAATGTGTTTCCCTGCCTCTCGCCCAATGTTAGCTGGGATTGGCTCCAGCCCCCCCCTGCGACCCTTCGGGATAAGCAGTCTGGTTAATGAATGAATGAATGTAATTTTAATGGTTAAAGTCTTGAATGGAAAGTTATCTTAACATTTATTAACAGCTTCAATAAATGTAACTTAAATTATATGTTAACCTCTTCAATTAAAAGAAATTAACCCTATCATCTATATACTTGCCTTTGTTACCTCCAATATCCAATTGCGTGTAATGTGAGGTTAATGGTCTGTGAATTACAACGTACATGTTCTGCATTGTCTGCAATTTACCACAGAGTTGAAGTTATTTCAATTACATAAGTTATCTGCCCAATCCACTTCGATTCAGCATTGTCTAAAACCTCAAAATTGGCTGAAACTTAATCAAAATCGGCTCATTGGGAGTCGACGGCAGTTGAAATATGGCCACTTCTTTCTGAAAGTGTCAGAAATGGATTCAGCAGCCTCAGTAACCCAGCCAACTCAGCCAAGAATTGACTGAAATATTGCATATAACTGAATAATATAGAATTATGCAAATTGACCAACATATGCAAATTAGCACCCGGCAGTATCTAAATGCTGGGGAAATGCTGTACATTTCTAACATAAAACTGTGGGGTACTCAACATATCCATCGCTGGCAAGTAGCTAAGTATACATGCCAACTACAACAGCTGTGAAAGTGGAAATGGAAAAAGGAAAACAAAATTGAAATGATGCCAACTGACATTTCAATCAACACAACGCTGCTCACCTCCTTCTTCAGTTGGGTGTAAAGATGATTCATTGGTAGGGGTATTATGGGGATGGGGTGACAGGGCTGTTGAGCCTGCAACTGTTGGCCTGGCACCAGGAAGGGGCAAGGACAACTGATTTAGTAGGAATAGCTTTCTAAAGGTTTGCCTGTATTGATTAAATGTCGGCTAAAAGAGGAGCCAAATGGAAAGACTACATTTCGCCAGGAAGGTTTCTGTCTAACTTAGTCTGGCTGGTGATGGCGCAGTTAAACATGCTTCCTCATACAGGGCCCAGGTCACCTAGTGGTTTAAGACTCCATGTAGTAGCAGTGTCCTGGATCCATTTCTCTCTCTCCTCATTTCCCACCAGTTTATTACTGTTACTATTTAATAAAGGCAAACCTACCCCAAATAATGACAATAACTAATTTATAGTAATATTAATAAATGATGAAACCCCCTTTTTTTAAGTTTTTCTATGTCAATATCCATGAACCTATCATAATTTGTGCTTTGGAAAGCAGATACAGTATTGTCATTTCAGTTTTGGGCCACCGGTGGCAGCATCGATCGCATTCTTCTTCTTCTTCTATGCGGTTGGCATCCAGGTGCATTGCCGCCACCTTCCGCTCCGGAGAGCGGAACCGACAAGAGACTTTATATTTACATCCCTTGACTCTGTCCTCCTCCATCGAGCGCATTGCTGGGAAGCACGTGGCTGGGATAGGTGTGTGTCAGCCATATTTTTGATTTCATTACATTGGGCATTTTGAGGTAGTGTGTCAGCATGGTGAAAGACGGAGAGGAGATGGATTACAGACATCCTTTTGGGTATATGAAGTGTATCTTGTTTATCTGTTACAATGATAAAACCAAGACTTATTTTGGTTTTCAGCAGAACCTTCAGTTCGTCCATGCGGCCCAACATCTATATTGTGTTGCTGCTCCGTGTCAAACACTTTAGCCTTGTATCAAATTCTGGTTGCTTTTGACCCAAAGCAAAGATCAATAGTTCACTGGTACATTTAATGTTACACAGTGGATTTCTCATATTGAGAGTGTGATTAAGCAAAATCAATACTTCTTTATCAGAGGTTCAAATGAAAACATTAATCCTGAGGCTGACTTGCATGATAAACCCTGTGGTGCAGCAAACACACACACACTGAAACCTTAATTCCACTGCAGTTGGTCTGACCTCTTTTTATCTTATAAAAGACACAATGTCACCATCTCTCTCACTCAGGACAGGGGAAATGAGTTTGGATGTAGTAATTTCTGGAGAGATGACATGTTTATTGTGTTGGTAACGACAGGCTTGTATGTATGCGCTGAAGTTCTGCCTTCTAGAAACTACCCTTTTCCTAATTATCAAGTTTACTTCTGTAGTTCAAACAAGACTAAAAGTCTTTGGCCGTGCTAGCAGCCCTGTGAGGCTTTTTATGCTCATTGCAATCCAGGAAACAAAATGGGTGTAATGAAAAAAGGAGAGAGAGGACCCCTCTGTTCTCAACAACTACCGAGATGTTCTATGTTGTTAGCTACATCAGAAGAGTTTATCCTCTGTGTTATGGCCATTTTATGACTTAAAAAATTGCAGACTCCATCAGTTCGAAGTTGCAGACTGTCATCGGATCGGATAAGTGTGACAGTAAATAGTTCAGTTACTCAGGTTATCCATTCGAAATATTGTGGGAAGAATGGAAATGCAGCACAAATAAGGTAGGCACTTCACCTGCATCACTGATGCTTGGTAGATGCGTATCAGTGATGTTCTTAGTGGTTTTAATTGTGTGCTGCAGAGCCCTCCTGTCCTGGGCCATGTACATCTCATGCCAGTTTATGATGTTTCCAGTCAGGGTGCTTTCTATTGCTCCTCCAGAACAAATTCTAAGAAAATGTTTAGACTTGTTTAGCTATCTAAAGAATTAAGAAAATTAAAGATCGCCTCCAGACATGTATTAAAACATATATACAAATAGTCTGCTTGGAACAATAATGTGTATATGGTATGTTTTTTCCACAAAAGAAAACATAATTTCCACATTAAAATCCTTAAAAAGCTCATTGAAAATTATAGAAACAATGAAAATGCACATTTTGATCTGATTGATTTGATTTGAAGTTTTTCTGCTGGAAAAAGATGCCTCCTATGTTACTGTAAAGTCCATTCTCATTGTGTGTCCACTGGCAGCCTCAGCTTTCTACGTCACACTTTGTAGAAGTTGAATATTGGCTTCCAAACTATTTGTGGCGTCACAAATCATGCTCGTAGGCCCATCATGCTGATTTCCACTTTCCAAACATCCTTCTAGTGTCAAACTCTGCACAGACGTCATTCTGTACGGTGAAGCTCAAACATTCAACTGAGGAACAAGAAGAAAAACAGATTTCTTAGTGGAGGGGAGGTTTATGCATTTATATTAGATCTTGTTATCATATGCATCTTTTATTTTTAAGCTCCAATTTAATGCATTTTGAGAACAGTTACATGAGAAAAAGAAAATACATGTGTAATAGAAAAATGTAAATACAATACATTACAGTTTCAAAAAAGCACACAACATCCAAAGACAGCAACACTATTTCATGATAAAAGCTAAAATAAAGTGAAAGTTTAAGCTTATTGGCTGTGACTCCAAGTTGTTACAGGATGGAGGCAGGAGCATTATCAATACTGTCAAACGCTTCCTCTTTTCTCCAGACAGGACAGCTTCCTTCCGTCCTCAGGTGTTGGATTTCCAGGCCCATCATCCCGGTTCAATATAACACACCTATTCTCCCAGAAGACCAGGCAGGACAGGTACAGAATATCTCTGTCAGCCCTGAAACACATGTCACCCGAGCAGGAAAGGCAAGGAAGACGAAGGGAGGAGATGGCAACGATGGGCTCGACGCAAAAACAGACAGAGAGGGAGGGAAAGTCCCTGGAGAGGATGGTAAAGAAAGCACAAGCATCGTAGGTATGATAAGGAAAGTGAGGAGACAGGAGCTGATGAGAGCGTCCGGGAGAGATGTATGATGTTGTCAAGGTTTAAAGAAGACCAGAGTCTTCCCTGTGGCACTGAGGTTGATATATGGGGCCAATAGTGGCATTCTATTTTAAAACATCAACACATGCCAACCAACACCAAAAGGTGTTGGCTTGTCGCGATTTGACTGATTTTACATTTATGGTGCAAGTGGTCAGTGCTACAGTGCTTTACTATGGGTTTATCTGGTTTGTATATGAAAATAAATCATCTTTTAACCTCTTTTGTACAGCTTTTGCTTGTAGTCTTTTAGTTGCCCAACCTTAACGTAATTGCCATGCTCAGATAATCTAGAAGAAGCTTGTTGTAAAAATATTGGCCACTGACAAAAACCTTGTCATTTAACATTATCACTATCAGAAATAATCAATATTCATTTATTCAGTGAACACAGCGATCACAAGACCGCGATATCAGATAAACATTAACTGGTGAAATCACCGTAATGCACCGTTCAGCAGATGAGGCCCCAATATCACAGGAGAAGTTTCACCTGGTGGTTCAGATGTCCTAGGAAAAGGGTGCGCTGGAACGGGAGATGGTCTGTCTCAGTTATTGTATGGAGCCCTCTGGAGCTCTCAGGCATCCTCGGCTGCGCTCGGTCCCACGTAGCGACTTGTTACTCCTCCCATCCAAAATCAATCCTGTCTTCATTCATTTCTTCGTTCCAATTTCTTTCTAAATAATTAATAAGCATTACCACACATCTAATTCTCCCATGTTTAGTAGCTTGGCATTCTCTGCTTTGAAATTTGGATATCGACCACTGATCACTACCTGATAGGCAGTATTACACAGGCACAATTGACAGTCCTGTAGCACGTCTGTTTTTATGGCAATACATATGCATAGTAACTATACAGTATACACATACATGCACAGCAATAGTAAATACACTGAGTGTGCGAGTCAGAGTGTGCTTTTAAACTTGCATTTCATCTTATTACAAGCTATGATCAATTAATTTGTTATATAAATGTATGATCACATTTCCTGTTTACCAAACATCCCAGCTTTAGCTTTCTGAGATTTTCCTGTTAGGCCGGGGGTTTATTGTTCCTGCATCAGAATCAGCATAATTAATCAAATCTTCTTAATTTTCCATATTGTTTTCAAGGATAACATATCAATTAATGTCATTTTGAATTGCAAACTCAGTACCATCGTTCCACGTTTCATGAGTTCAGAGTGCTGAGTGCCAGTTGTCACTTAACTTCCCATTAGTGTCATTGGAATAACCATTAAACTGGCCACAACAAAGTTTTTTCGTTCAGCAGTTCTGTGAAACACTGCAGATGATAGAAGCATCAATAGCGAAACTCTGACATTTTCACTCTGCCGCTGTTATGTAGGTGCTACATTTGTCTTGAAAAATTGAATAACCTGGTATTGAGTCTCGTAATTTAACAATTAATAGAAATACCAAACTTTGAAAAGGGAAAACAAACACAACATGAGTGCAAAGTAAAGATCACAGTGACAGTATCATCTGAAAAAGAAAAACATACATTTAGTGCAGCTTCTTTTTAAACCATAAAACAGCCTTAATGCTCTCAAACCTGAAAAATTGAAAAGATCCAAGATGCTTCAAGGCCTGTGGCCACTCAAAACAAATGGTGTGTTTGAAAATGTGCACGTCTGATGCTTCTAGTACATTTCTCTCTCAAGAAAGAAGGTCACACTTTTGGTGGCTTACAAAAACTTGGCAAAATGGGCTCTGGAGCTGTCAGTCAGTAGGGCTTAGGCAGTGCGTCTCTGATGTCTTTGCAGCAAACCTGAGGGAGGCGGAAGAATAAAGAGAAAACAGAAAATATATATATATATTTTCTCATTCAGCTAGCTTTTTATTGCATGCACTCTTTTATTTTCCAAAGGCTTGGGGATAGAGAGGTCCCTGGGGAGGTTAAGGAGAGGCATACATGTATGCTAGAAAGACAAAGAGCATCAAAGGGAAAAGGAGAGAAGACAGAGAAAGACGAAACATGGCAGAGGAGTCATCGCGAGGTGTCTCAGAGCTGTCAATCACAGCAGAAAACCTCGGCTTGCTCTGAAGCGACCTGCAGAGTGAGAAGTGGAATTGAAATGAGGTGGTACTGTTTCCTGCGGCAAACAAATACACTCTAAATCTTTCAAATGAAGTTACTGGATTGAAACAGACTTATGACAGACGCGAGGTTAGTGCAGGTCAGATGAAACAGAGGTAAAAGTGATAAGGATGTTAGCATGGAGACTGAGCGATGAGGTCTCTGGAGAGACGATAGACACAAGCAGCAGTTTAGCTATAAATAGGTACACATTTTAACATTTTGTACAATTAGAGGAATTGTGCATGTTTGAGACATTGTCTCAATTTTCTTTGCATAGATTAAACAGTATCGTATGTTATCACTTAGTTTAAAGCTGCAGTACTATACAACATTTTGTAGTCAATCAAATGACTGTATTGCAAAAAGGATCCCTCACAGCAACAAACCCACAGAAAAGTATTACACAACTCTGCAGTTTTTCACAGCTCTGCAGAACCTTTTAATCTTGTTTAGTACAATGATTTAGCTTTTGGGCCCATAAAATTATTGTTTGTTTTGAGTCTCAACTTCAACTTCAACCACAGCAGGAACCTGTTTTCAGTGAGAAAGCTCTGATGAATTCACTGTGATCTTCCTGCACAGCACAAAACAGCAGACAGACAAAGTTAGCATCTAGCTAGTGAATATAGTGTCACATTTAGCACCTAAAGAGTCAAAAATGTCTGTCAGGAATTAACGGACACCAAAGCCAAGATAAAAGGAAGGTAATAACTTTGATTCATTAGTTTGACACGCCAGAATCAGAATCAGGTTTACTGCAAGGCTGGTTTTCACAAGGAATTTTCCTTGGAATTTTGGTGCATAACAATAACCATTGTACAAGGAAATAAAAAATAAAAAGCAAGTATTGCAAAAGTCAAGAAACATAATTATGAAACAATATTAAACAAACTATATGCAATATATCTCTTTTTAAAATGAAGCTGCACAGATTTGTGCAGTATTTGTGCAAAATAATGACCAAGGAATTTGCAAAAGTTCAAAGTATGAAGTATAAAGAATGTGTGCAAAGTAACATTAAAGTAAAAAATGGACTGAGGTTCTTTAGGTTCTGAGGTTTCCATGTTGTGCTCTTTTGATATGAACTAGTAGGACCGAGTCATTTCAGAGAGTAACTCAATCATTTTGGCTGCACATGATCATTGCGCAACAATAGTGTATGAGTTTAATTTATTTATTTTTTGTCAGTATTTGACAGAAATGTGTAGTTCACCAATGGACTCTAGGATCCAGAGTCTGGGTCTTCAAGTCATTTGTTTAAGGGAGTCTTGGCCTTTTGTACATTTTACACATGACAGCTACCAAGGCTCAGGAATGAACAGAAATGAGAAGTAGTTCAACCACCCACCCCGACAAAAGAAAGAGTAGTTCATTGTCACTGAACTGGAACTGAAGAACTAAGTCACAAAAATGAACCGGGTATGCCATCACTAGTGGACAGTCAGAGTATAGGCTCGTGGCTTTTAAAAAATCTGCCGATGAATTGAACACTGAATTAACAAAGCTGAATTAAAGCTGCATTCAGCAGTGGTTCAATACTTTATTGAATCAAGAATTGGTTTTCAATTAAAAACAGATTGTGAATCAAATCGCGACATTTTCTTATTATCATTATACTAACCTCATGACATAAAACTGCAAGTAACCGTGACAGTATTATTTGATAATAATTTGGACACGTTGTTATTACATGAAATTAAATCAGAATAGGTGAAAATCATCAGTCATATTACATTAGTCATAACAAAGGATGAATTACTAGTAATCTAGTTTTGATTTATTATTTAAGTTAATCTTATATTTATACATACTGCATGTTACTAGATATGTTTCCGTTCTAATGAAATGATGACAAACTAACACAGCAAACCTGGAAAGAGTAATATTCCAGAATAGGAGTACTAGTCGGATTCTAGGGCTAAAGGCAAAGTGTAATGAAGCTAACCCGTGTAGACTGGCAGGTGCTCTGTTCCTGAATGGCACCTATGGGTGACAGTATAGATAATGCTCAATGAGTGCGAGGGGTGCGGGATCAAAAGGGCCCACACTTAATTGTCGCCCCTGGAGCCCTTAGAAGGATAATCAATTCAATTCAATTCAATTTTATTTATATAGCGCTATATCATAACAGAGTTATCTCATAGCACTTGTTAATATAGAGCAAGTCCAAGCCAACTCTAATATGTACAGACCCAACAATTCCACCATGAGCAAGCACTAGGCGACAGCGGCAAGGACAAACTGCCTTTTAACAGGCCGAAACCTCAGGCAGAACCAGGCTCTTGGTGGGCGGTCATCTGCCTCGACTGGCTGGGTAGAGAGAGAAAAAAGAAGATGGGGGGGGAGGGGGGGTAAGGTAAGAGCAGGATGAAAGAGAACACACAGCAAACAAAAAAC
This sequence comes from Gadopsis marmoratus, assembly GCA_036023855.1. NCBI lineage: Eukaryota > Metazoa > Chordata > Actinopteri > Centrarchiformes > Percichthyidae > Gadopsis > Gadopsis marmoratus. The sequence continues at coordinate 122 of JAVQJF010097986.1, read as the reverse complement.
AACTCCACATACAGAAAATGCAAAGCAATGGCAGCTACAATGTTATTTACAACAGCAGCTATACTAATAACAACAGCTACACTAATAACGACAATAGCAGCAGCAGGCGGTCCGCATCCACT